>ML853446.1:3918-26176 GCA_009831015.1 Picea engelmannii
GGGCAACCTCCAATCGAGCAGCGCTCTGTTACAATAATCTTCAAGCTAGGGTTTTCATACCCTCGACCCTTATTTATACTAAATATGTCTATTAAGAGAAACGTCTAGAGGAAGATCCTTCTAGAAGTGGAAGCTTCTATTAGGTCTTCTTACATCCGCCTTATTCTATTTTATTGAAAGGCTTATTAATATTGACCTTTATTACATCTGAATACATTGATCTACCTATGTGCGGGTTAGGACCTTAACACCGGAGGGTTTGTTCAGAATCACAACAAGAAATTTGTTTTCAGGCTCAAGAAATCATTGTATGGTCTAAGGCAGTCGCCCAGACAATGGTACAAGAAATTTAACTCTGTCATGATGAGCCAGAATTATACAAGGAGTGAGTATGATCATTATGTTTACTTTAAGAAATTGAATAATGGAATATTCATTATCTTAGTATTGTATGTTGATGATATGCTTTTAGCAAGAAAAATCATAACTGAGATCAATAAGTTAAAGGCTCAAATGGCTAGGATGTTTGATATGAAAGATCTAGGAGCAGCAAAGCAGATTTTGGGCATGGAGATATTCAAAGAAAGAAAGAATGGTAATCTTTGGTTGTCACAATAGAAGTATGTCGAGAAAATACTTTTGAGGTTTGGTATGAACAATGTGAAACTAGTTTTTGTACCTTTTGCTTCACATTTTAAGATTTCTTCAAGTTTATGTCCTAGTACAAAGGAAGAAAAGGAGCATATGTCTCAAATATTGTATTCTAATGCAGTAGGAAGTTTAATGTATGTGATGGTTAGTACAATACCATACATTTCGCATGCAGTTGGGGTTTTCATCATATATATGGAAAATCTAGGTAAAGAGCATTAGGCAGCAGTGAAATGGGTGCTTCGGTATCTGAGGGGCACAAGTGATTACTGTATCATCTATAACAGTGGTTGTGAGTTAGTCTGTGAATATGTTGATTCTAATTTTGCAGGTGATTTGGACAAAATGAGGCCAACTTAAGGACATGTCTTTACTCTTACGGGTGGAGCTATTATTTGGATGTGAAAGTTATAGAGCATTGTTGCTTTATCCACTACATAAGTAGAATACATAGTTGCTTCACATGCTTGCAAAGAGGTGGTTTGGTTAAAAGGTTTGTCTGGTGAGTTTGGAAGGATGTAGGACAAAGTAAAGCTACTTTGTGATAGTTAAAGTGCTATTCAATTGGCCAATAATTCATCCTACCACAATAAAACTAAACATATTCCTATTAAGTACCATTTTGTAAGACAGGTCATCGATGAAGGTGGAGTTTCTCTTTGAAAAATTTAATACAAAAGAGAACTGCGCAGACATGCTCACAAAACCAATACTTTTAGAGAAGCTATGATGGTGCTTGGATTCTCTTGGCTTGCAGAAAAGTGATGAACAAAAGGAAGGAGCAAGGTATTAGGTTAATTGTTGTCAAGGTGGAGATTGTTGGAATTTGGTGACAACGAATTCCCAAGAATGGATTTTAGATCCTATTATTCGGCATTGGTTGTAACTAAATTAGACCAAGGATAGGAGCGCATTCAATAAATTAGTTTATTGTGTAAATTGCTATAAATTTGTGTATGCCCATAGAGGTTGAGGGAGATGAGAGGGTGAGATGATGTAACTCTTCATGCTATGAATAATAAGAAAACTGATACCTCTGCTTGGTGGACGTATCCCAACGTTTGGGTGAACCACGTAAATCCTCAAGTTTAATGTGTGATCTATTTCTGTATTATTTTTGTTGCATATTAGTTTATGTTTTGGTGGCTGCAAGGTCAACAAGATGAATTTAATAAGAGGGGATTTACAAATACACAAGTTCTGAATTTTTAAGTGAGATGGAAGAATGAATTCCTCTCGATTTCTATATTGTTCACTAGATAGAATCCCCTAGACTTAGGTGAGATTCTCAAAAAAATTAATAAATGATTTGGACTATGTATAAGTTTTAACTATTACACTATTGTAAATTTATTGAAAATTTCAGTTACATCATATTAAGGTTAATCTTATATATATATATATATATATATATATATATATATATATATATATATATATATATATATATATATAACTTGATGTTTTTGTAAATTTCTCATGCATTATTTAGTATAACAAGAGGGTCGTTACAATTCAAATCATATTTTTGTCCTTCCTTTATCTGGTGGGTCTCCTCTTTCGTTATAAATCCTTCAATTTACCCTTTCATAAATGGGAGACCCACCGAATTATTTTGGGGTATTCAAGGGTTGTAATAAGGTTACCTCATGTCCCATTTTATTTACATTATTGTGATTGAGTATTTGAGTAAAAAAATGGAGGTAGAAATGAATTATAACATCTTATAGTAATTAAATTAGTAAGGGGAGTCAAAATTATGAATCATTCGTAGACGAACCCCTCCTTCTTATTGATGTATCCACTATTATGGCTGAGAGATTTAAAAGGTTATCAAACAATTTACTTATGCTTCAAGTGGCAATATAAAAAACCATAAAATTTAGATCTATGGTTGGAATACAAGCCCTCGTATTCTCCAAGCCATCTCCAAAATTCTATTATTCCCTTGATAGGAATTATGGAACTCATTCAAGTACCAAAGAATTCCCAATATCTTTGAGCGATCCAATGGCACACTCTTGGAAAATTGTCATTTGCAAAATTTAGAAACAAATTCCAGCAATGGGGATCATAATGGTTGAACCCAATGTGTTGATTTGTACTTATCAAATTGGTCCTCTCGGGCTTCTAAATCTTCTAGTTCTTGGTCATGTTATCCCCAATGGGAATAATGCAGCAAATCTCCCAAGAAATCATAAAATTTCAAACATGAAAAAAATTCATCTAGTCAATTGAAAGATTGTTAAATTCCCAAAAGATCGAGGTAGATTGGAAATTAAGGAACCTAAGCTTATGAATCTATCTCTATGAAACCTAATCTTATGAATCATCCAGAGGATTATAGCTGGTAAGATGGAATGGTGGAAGAAAGTCCTCTTCAAGAATCATTTTAGTGGATATTGCAATTGATGCATTTATGATCCACTGGAAACGAAAAAGGATCCCATATCTGGAAGCTCCTTAAAGTAGTATATTGTAACAACCCTGAATCGTTACGACTGCAACCGAAGAAGCAAGATAATTTTTTTTTAAATAGGATGACAACCACGATTACCGCTAAACAATAAATCTGACAATGAGCACCACGCCTGCAGAATAGGAAAAATACAACAACAAATTAACATTAGCACATCGAGCAACTACGTGAAACATGTGGAAATCAAGGAAAAACATAATCGACTACCTGCCCGACACAAACACAGTGACGCCTACAGGCTAAGGGACAACATCCACATTCCCAACACAACGATATCAATGACCAATAACTAGAAACTCAAGGCGCACAAACCAAACACATGAAGGCCTTACGACCCAAACAATAACAACAACTTACAATGATCAATAACACCCATAACGGGATGCCCAACTCTGACCAAGTCATCATTCGCCGCTATCCAATAGGGTGTGCCTTGATCCCCTCAACTGGAATCATGTCGTCCCCAGGTGATAGATGCGACAATAACCTAATTGGACCAAGGACTCAAGAAAATCCAACGTGCTAGGGGACCGAAATACTGACAAGAAGGTTACACCCATACCCCAAGCGACAGGTCGACAAGACACAAGATGAGGACAATCAAAGGGAAAGCGCAAGCTAATACCCTACACCACCAACAACCCAACAATTAACTGATAAGCAAGGGGTCTAAGTGAAAAGGTTGAACTATTATCAAGCTACTAAGTTCATAAATGTTATCATAATGCGAACTAAGAAATCCACTTAACCAAATCAAATATGCTTATCAACAATTATAAATTGTCCGCTAAAATATGTGAACTACTTAACATTTTAAAGGTGCTTCGTGCTACTTATAAAATAATCGACATTGTTGTTAAAAATAAGTGCCTTTTCAATGCTAAATTTAATGTTATTTTAACGTTGTTAGGCGGTTATAAATAAAGGCCATTTCGAAGCTATTCAAATGCAAATTTTAACGCTATCTTGTTGTTTATAATTAAATGTCATGTTCAACTATTCAATGCAAATTGATGCTATTATGCTTCTTATAATTAATGTCATTTCAGAGCCATTCAATGCAATTTTAATGCTATTAGGCTGGAAAAAAATAATTGTCACATCCATGCTAAACAAACTATTTTGCGATCTTAACCAATACTACCTATTAGAACGCAGATGTATCCCATTGTCTAATAACAAGATTGTTTCCAATTTGGTATTTTCCTGGGGCTAGTAATTCGTGTCACTGTATCTATATACAAGGAACATGGTCAACCACCCCAGGTTGTCCAGTAAAGTAAGAAGTTGTTGCGTAAAGAAAATATAATTTCACCATGGCTGTAAAAACTACTGTGTAAATTATACATCGGCTGTCAAAATTAAAAATATACTACTGCTCTCTATAGCACAGATGGTAGGGCTATCTATTGATAAAATAAAAATCTATCCATAATTAGGGGACTATCCATTAAGGTAAGGTTGCCTAAGACATAGGCTATCTATTACACAAACCTCTCGCTATTATTAAACGATATCCAACAACAAAAAATATTAATGATAATTAATAATAGAAGAACACTGTCCGGAAAAAATATTGCCATATTTTATCACTATCATAAGGATTCAACAAGTCGCCCATAAAAAAAATAGCTGGGTAATAAAGAGAGGAATTAACTGTGTAAAAAGTGATTCAAAAGTAGTTACCCAAAACAGAAAATCCAGGAGTGATTAAAGATTCATCTCGCACTCATTTAAAGGGGTGGAGTCATTTCCTATCAAGGTAAGTTGTCGCTATCATCTACAGGTTTTAAACACATTCAACAAGGGGCCAACGCCACCATTCATAGCATGAAAATCGTGGTTAGTGGCAAGTAAAGCGCAGACACTACAACTCGCAAAATCAGGCTTCGTTTGGCAGGGAAACCACAACCTATACAACGTGTAAATCGTCGTCCGTTTGGCAGGTAAAACGTTGTCTAAGCCGTGAAAAATTTGTGGTCAGATGGCTGGAAAAAACACAGTCTATGCAGCAACAAAATCGTTGTGAAATAAGGAAGGATTTCACTGTGCAAGCGATTCAAGTTGCAGTAAAAAATAATGGCATCCACCATTACACAGGAAGAAAAGAAAACACTACCATAAACAGTGAAAACGCCCAGAAAATGGCAGGGTAAAATTGCCATTAAAAGTGATAAAAACTCAGAATGTAATCTCTAGGGAGTACATTAAAAGCATAGATAAAATATCCAGGAATATAAATAAAAAACACAGAGTCAAAATTTCGTGGATTGGTGTGTTGTAATGCCGAGAATAAATGTCATCAATAAAATAAAACGGAGGGTTAAGTTGAGTACAATGAAAACCATTTAATGGGTTGTTGATCCCGTTTTCATGAGAAGACTGAAAGCATTGCCAAAAATAAAATGCAAAAAATATACTCAATTGATAACGTAGGTGAAGACAAATTAATAATTGGTAGTGTTATCAAAATGAAATCGAATTATAAACAGAAAGGTAAGTTTGCAGTCAAGCTTGGCAAGGTCGCAGTCCAATAAGAGGGTATATCGTTGACTATAAAAAAGTAAAATGCAGAGTTAAAAATTAGGGGATACCGAGTTAAAAACGCAGAGGATATTCAATGGTTCGCAGATAGAAATGATAACAATGACATAATTACTCAACACAAGAAGGCGCGAAGAGCATCAATCAGCCAAGAACAATCAACAGGGGTATATGACTGAGCAAAAGCATCCTTCGCTCATCACCCACGCACAAAAAAGGAGGGCATTAGAATCTATAGGTCATTGTGCACCAAAGAAATGACCGTCGATTCGGCTCCTGGACAACTTCTCAGGCGTGGACTAACGAACTAGGGATGAGGATGAAGAACATGCATAAACTCTACATAAAAATCAATTAAAACCAACATGACAGTCACATAATCAAGGATCGAATTCCAAGAGAATCAAGTCAAGCAACAAGCTTAAGGATATGGGGAATTTAAGTTCTCAATTAAAATGCTAAGTCAAACACCTTCTTTACACAGTTATAAGTACATAATTGAAAGCGTAAAGTCAATAATGATTTACCATGCAAAATAATAGCATGTGTATCGTAGCTCAAGTTGTCCACTTTGAGTCATTGCCCTGTGCTCTCTGTGCATCTCCTGCTTGCCAACCGATGAGACTTCAATGGTACCTCCCAGCCAATGCTAGGGGTACTCTTCTTCCCCCGTAGCCCCCCGAGCTGCAAAGGGGCCACACACACTAAACTAGAGAACAACTAGCCCTCAGCTCACCTCGCAAGGCCGAGCTACCACTCCTCACCGAGCTGTGTATCCCAAATCCCACAAGATAAGTCAGTCAAGTCTAAAATTCTACAGCGTAACGTTACGCATAACAGAAGAGATCCATCCTCCTTCTCCTCACTCCTTTATATAGAATTTCTAAGTCATTGCTTTCCCAAATTCCCATTTAATTTATTGTTCAATAATTTAATTCATAAAAATCCTCCTTGTACATGTGTCACCCATCCTCTTCTTTGCACCAAAAATTAATTTCATTAATTATTTAATCACTCATATTTCCTTCACCCACCTAAAAGCATTCCTAGAATCGCTCCTAGGTGTCCCCATATTCCCTTACACATTTTAATGACTTACCCCATTACTAATTTACTAGCTGAGTTCAATTTAGAAAGTTCTTAAAGGCAAGATTCCTTGCTAAGTTAGTCATTCTGCTTTTTCCTTATGTTTCCCCCTTTTTCCCTTAGTTTTCTAATTCTTTTAAATTTTCCTCTTTCCCTTTTTGTCTAAAACTCAAATTAGCATGTGTAGACTTTATCCCTTTTCCCATTTTTCTTTTTAGTTAAAAGTTTTAATTAGCATAGTAGAAAAACAATCAATTCTCTTTTAAAATTTTAAATCCCTCAATAATTTGATTTTAATAATTTAATCGAGTTTCTTACCCCCTTTTTGTCACATGTTAAATGATTATTATTATTATTATTATTATTATTTTACCACAAGTATTACTTTAGACCTAGATTTTAATTTCCGAGGTTGGGCGACATTTTATTAGGGAAATTGTTTTTAACTCTTTCTTATCACATTATTCTTTCTAAGACCATCTAGGTTTACTTGCTTATTAGTTAACAACGCGACGTGTCATTCAGGATGCACTAGGTGCTCCAAGGGTGTCACTCGCCTCATTCTGTTTCCCTTGCACGACGTGCCCTTCGGGATACACTATGTGCTCCAAGGGTGCCACTCCCCTCTTACCATTTTTTTTGCATGACATGCCCTTTAGGATGCACTATGTGCTCCAAGGGTTCCACTCGCCTCTTGTTGTTTTTCTTGCATGACGTGCCCTTTAGGATGCACTATGTGCTCCAAGGGTGCCACTCGCCTCTCACTGTTTTTCTTACGTGATGTGCCCTTTAGGATGCACTACATGATCCAAGGGTGCCACTCACCTCTTGACTGAATTGGTAGACATAAAAAACCCTTGGAGTCAATACTTCGCCAGGTGATCTTGTGGAAGACTAAGGGCCTCTAAGGAATAAGGTCCCTACCTTATTGTGCGCCCCTTAGAATCATCGTGAGAAACTGTCGCAGTCTTCCCTCACGACATTGTGGATAGTCTTGAACTAGGTAATCGTTAACCTATAGTTCGAGCCACGACGAGAGTGCTAGTAGACTATGGCAGGGTTGATGTCCAAACCTCTCCCTCAATGTCTCTGGTAGTCGTGCGTGACCCCTCTACTCCACATGTGAGTCTGGTCGGAAAGCTATCGTCAACCTGCATCTTCAACGAATCATGTCAGAAATAAAATCCATAATCATAACATCTAATCATATGCACTTAAGTTATATATATACAAAATTCAAACCCCAATAGTCCACTCCTTGACTCGATCTGGAGTTCAAGGTTTTTATTGATGCCTCTGCATCCTTGAGGTCCAAATCCTACACACTCAAGAGAACCGAGTCAATAGCACATGTCTAAGTCAATACAACAAAATAACATATAGTCACATCCATAATGCCTCATAATAATAATCAACGGTCAATGGTATAATAATCTGGATCACTTGCAAGCAAGTGTCCTCAAAGAATAAGTTTGATGAGTGCATGTAAGAGCAAGATGTTACATACACCCCCTCTTGGTCTAAACTTCGTCCCGAAGTTTCACTATATAAAATGCCGAAATATTATGTATCACAGTGTCATAAGTCTATCTATCAAACAAACATGGAAATTGTTGGCGCATATCATTTGCGTCCTCCCAGGTCGTTGAGTGCGGACTATAGTTGTCCCACTGGACCTTGACCTAATCTACTATTTGACATCGTAGTTGTCGAATGCAATGATCCATGAGGCAGATCAAATAAGCCATGAGCGCCCCCTCGTCTGATACCTACAAGTAACTCATGTCAATAACATTTGTAGGATCACTAATATAATGTCTCAAAGTAGATACGTGAAAAACATCGTGCATATGCCTCAAAGAATCAGGCAAGGCTAGTCGATAGGCCACGAGCCCCTTCCTCTCCACAATATCAAAGGGTCCCATGAAACTAGGAGAGAGTTTAGCTCCCTTTCCAAACTTGATCGAACTCTTATGTGGTTTTACCCGCAAGAAGACTCAATCACCCACTTCGTAACTACAGTCGACACGGTGTGCATCGGCATAACTCTTTTTCCGATCTTGCATTTCTTGGATCCTTTGTCTTATTTTTTGCATTTGATCTTCCATTTCTTGGATCACTTTTGGTCCCACCAGGACCCTATCCTCAAGCTGATCCCAACTCAGAGGCGTCCGACATGGTCGCCCATAAAGGAACTCAAAAGGCGCCATATTAATGGTGCTTTGGTAATTGTTGTTATAAGCAAATTCTACCAGTGGCAAGAATTATTCCCAATGATTCTATTGGTCCATCACATACATGCACAACATGGCTTCCAAGGTCTAGTTCGTTCGTTCGGTCTACCCGTCAATCTCCGGGTGATACGAAGTACTAAAGTTAAGTTGGGTTCCCAAGGCCTCTTGGAAACTAGTCCAAAATCGTCTTGTAAACACCGATCCTCGATCAAATATAATCCTCTTAGGCACGCCATGCAGCCTTACAATCTCATTGATGAAAATCCTAGCTATGTCAAGTGCCTGATACATCGTATGCACAGGAATAAAATGAGCACTCTTCATTAGAGTTTCGACTACCACAAAAATCGAGTTGTGTCTCCTTGTCGTCAGTGGAAATCCAGCAATGAAATCCATCGAAATAACCTCCCATTTAGACTATGGAATAACATTTGGCTGTAGTAATCCTGTTGGATGTCTATGTTTATCTTTTACTTGCTGACATTCTAGACATATGGCCACATAATTAACTATGTCTGCCTTCACTCCTTTCCAGAAGAATAAGAGTTTAAGGTCCGCCCTCATCTTCGTAACTCTTGGGTGAGCCATGTACACTGCTCTATGAGCCTCATTTAGGATCAAACTCCTCAACTCGTCGTTCGGTGGTACGTAAATCCAATTTTTAAACCTCAATAACACATCGTCGTCAAATGTAAATCCTTCAAATATTGGTACCATCATTGTGTTTTGTCCGATAAAATCCTTGACCTCTTTGTACCAGTCATCGTCACACTGTAAAGTTAGAATATTTTCATGTAGATTCGTCTGAAGAGGAAACACCAAAAATATGCAAGGTCTCTGACTCAATGCATCTGCAACTTGGTTCACCATTCCTTTTATGTAAGAAATCTCGAAATCGTACTTGCTAAGCAATTCCGACCAACACCGTTTTCGCGCGTTCAGGTCGCTTTGCATAAAGATGTGTTGTAGTCCACAGTGGTCCGTCTTTAGTTCAAAAATTTTTCCAACAAGGTAGTGTCTCCAAACCTTCAAGGCATAAACAATTCCTAACAACTCCAAATCATGCATCTCATAGTCCTCCTCATGCCTTCTCAACTTCCTCAAAATGTAAGAAATCACCCGACCGTCATGCATCAAGACTTCGCCTAAGCCTTCCTTGGATGTGTCAGTGCACACCAAGTATTTTTCCTCCATGTCAGGGACCTTTAGTATCGGTGTCGTTGTCAACAACTCCTTGAGTCTCCAAAATGCTTCCGTGTATTTCTCGGTCCAAACAAACTTCTTTTTCTTCTTTTGTAATTTCGTAATCGGATTTGCTATCTTCGAAAATCCCTCTATGCACCGTCGATAGTATCCTGCTAAACCCATGAAGAGATGCACTTCCGGGACATTTGTCAGTGCAGGCCATTCCATAAAAGCCTCGACCTTTTCTAGATCCACGATGATGCCTTCGTCGGAGATGACATGCCCTAAGTAGTGAATCTTCGATTGATAAAACGATCATTTGGACAACTTCCCATACAATTTGTGCTATCACAGACACTGTAGTACCAAGCGCAAGTGCTCTTCATGATCCTTCGTCATCTAAGACTAAATCATAATATTGTCAATGGATACTTGGACGAACTTGTCCAAGTACTCGCGGAACACCCTGTTCATCAAACTCATAAATACCCCAGGGGTTTTTGTCAGTCCAACAGTAAAATAATAAAATCATAATGTCCAAACCTCATTTTAAATTTGGTCTTAGGGACGTCATCCTCCTTGATCCATAACAGGTGATACCTTAATCCCAAATCAATCCTTGAAAACACTATCGCACCCTTCATCTGATCAAACAGATCATCAATCATCGACAACAGATATTGATTCTCGATCGTTGCCTTGTTCAATTTACAGTAGTCAATGCAGAGTCTCCACAACCCATCCTTCTTTCATATGAAGATAATAGGCGCACCCCACAATGACACACTTGGACGTATAATTCCTAGGTCCAACAACTCCTTCAGTTGCATTCTCAACTCCTGTAACTCCGGGGTCAACATCTGATAAGGCGTTCTTGCTATCGGCTCAGTACCCAGTTTTAGGTCTATGGTAAACTCCAATTTCCTCTCTTATGACATCCCAGGTAACTCCTCCGAGAAGACGTTCGCAAGCTTTCTCACCACATGAAGGTGTTCTAGACTTCCCGCTACTCCCTTCATGTTCAACACAAGGATCGTATAAGGCTTACATCCCTTGCACATGCTCTTCCGTAACTGCAAGGAAGAGATAAACCTCAGGGAAACTCTCTGGTTCTAACCTATAATCACGCGTCTCTATCCCTCATCATTGACCAAGATCAACTGTTTCGTCTTACAGTTGAGTATCACCTCATGCGATTCCAACCATTCCATACCAATCACGACGTCATAAGATCCTAAGATCATGAAGTACAGTTTGGCCCTGGTGATGAACTCTCCCAGGTTAAGGGTACAACTCGTAACCTTTCCTCCAACCTTCTTTTTGGCTCCCGAATCCATCTCTACAAATCTAAACTCATCCTGTTCGAATGCCTTTACCTTAATCCATTTTAGCATTGCACCAAAGATGAAACTCTCGGTAGCACCGGGATCTATCAAATACTAAGGGTCTGGTCAACAACGGTACCTAATGTCTCGAGCATAGTCAACTGGCGCTCTGCCTGGCAGTTATTCACCGCTACATGAATATAATGGGCCTTGCCCAAAACTCCCACAGTAGTGTGTCCGATTGATCCAGATGCACCGGCCCCTTCCTCTGGGCAGTAATGTTGGTAATGTGGCTCCCCATAATCCAACACACTTTCTTCGGTCCAGTATTCCTAGAACCCAAAGTAGAAGATGAATTCTAACAATAATGCCAAAATTGAACTTCTTGACCTTAAGTTTTTGGGTAAATGGGTGCGGAGCATATCGAAGCAGCTCCAAAACATGCCTCGTACTCGGGCACCATGCGACTGCATTGTCGCAAGGTGTCGAACTCATTGAGTTGATGCTCAATGAATTCCTCAGAAAGATACCTGTCTTAGAACCGTTCCTTGAACAGTTCCCATGACACGTCGTTGACGCCCATGTTCAAAAGTGGCAGGAGCATCTTTCGCCATAGAAGAGCGCTCCCCTTCAGTTGAAAGACCACCATGCAGAACTTCATGCTGGAGGTCGTAATTACAAAGCGTGAAGCACAATGCCTTTCTATACAACCATGCCTCGAAGACACAATCATCCGTGACACTCGTAGACTTGAGAACTCAACTCTCTCGAGTTCTCGGTGGATGTTAATGGTACTAGCTAGGGCGTGTTGTGGACCCTCAGGGGTACAAGTTCCCTAGCCTCATCTCAGTACCGATGGTGAATCAAGGCCCTTTGACATTACCTGGAAGGGCCTTGTCATACGATCATCATCCCTTATAACAAGTGAATCCATCCCAAGGACTTTCTCTTTCCCTTGGGGGTTCGACTTCAAGGGTGCAAGAACTTCTAGAGGCGTCGCACCTCTTTCCACGACACCACATTGCGAACCTCTAAGGCGTTCTCTAAATGCGATCACCACATGGACACATTAAGGTTTTTAATTAACGCAAGGGTTAATACTCACGGGTTTACTTCAGTGGAAAGCCTGGCGATCCACAATCGCAGGGTTGAACCCACTCTGATACCATATGTAACAACCCTGAATCATTACGACTGCAAGAAAAGAAAAGAGAGATTTTTTTTTTTAAACAGGACGACAACCACGATTACTACTAAACAACAAATCTGACAGCGATCACCATGCCCATAGAAAAGGCAGCAGACAACAACGAATTAACATTAGCACATCGAGCAACTGGGTGAAACATGCAGAAATCAAGGACAAACATAATCGACTACCCATCCGACACAAACACAGTGATGCCTGCAGGCTAAGGGACAACATCCACATTCCCGACACAATGATATCAATGACCAATAACTAGAACCTCAAGGCATGCAAACCAAATGCATGAAGGTGTTACGACCCAAACGCTAACAACAACTTACAACGATCAACAACACCCACAATGGGACGCCCGACTCTGACCAAGTCATCATTCATCGCTATCCACTAGGGCGTGCCTTGATCCCCTCAACTAGAATCATGCCATCCCCAGGTGATAGACATGACAATAACCTACTTGGACCAAGGACTCAATAAAATCCAACACGCTAGGGGACCGAAATACTGACAAGAAGGCTACACCCATACCCCAAGCGACAGGTCAACAAGACATAAGATGACGACAATCAAAGGGAAAGTGCAAGCTAATACCTGACTTCGCCAACAACCCAACCATTAACTGATAAGAAAGGGATCTAAGTGCAAAGGTTGAACTTTTATCAAGCTACTAAGGTCATAAACGTTATCATAATGTGAACTAAGAAAGGCACTTAACCAAATCAAATACGCTTATCAACAATTATAAAATGTTCGCAAAATAATTGAACTACTTAACATTTTAAACATGCTCCGCGCTACTTATAAAATAATTGACATTGTTATGAAAAATAAGTGCCTTTTCAATGCTAAATTTAACGTTATTTTAATGTTGTTAAGCGGTTATAAATAAAGGCCAGTTCGAAGCTATTCAAATGAAAATTTTAACGTTATCTTGTTGTTTATAATTAAATGTCATGTTCAGTTATTCAATGAAAATTGATGTTATTATGATTCTTATAATTAATTTCATTTCAGAGCCATTCAATGCAATTTTAATGCTATTAGGCTGTAAAAAAATAATTTTCATATCCATGTTAAACAAACTATTTTGTGGTCTTAACCAATACTAGCTATCAGAACGCGGATGTATCCCGCTATCTAATAACAATATTGTTGCCAATTTAGTATTCTCCTGGGGCTAGTAATTCATGTCACTGTATCTATATACAAGTAACGCGGATAACCACCCCAGGCTGTCCAGAAAAGTAAGAAGTTGTTGCATAAAACAAATATAATTTCACCATGGTTGTAAAAACTACTGTGTAAATTATACATTAGCTGTCAAAATTAAAAATATACTACTGCTCTCTATAAAACACATGGTAGGGTTGTCTATTGAACAAATAAAATGCTATCCATAATTAGGGGACTGTCCAGCAAGGTAAGCATGTCTAAGAAATAAGCCATCTATTACACAAACCTGTCGCTATTATTAAATGTTATCCAACAACAATAAATATTAATTCTAATTGATAATAGAAGAACGTTGTCCAGAAAAAATATTGCCATATTTTATCATTGTCATAAGGATTCAACGCAGTTGCCCATAACAAATATAGATGGGTAATAAAGAGAGGAAGTCACTGTGTAAAAGGAGATTCAAAAGAAGTTACCCAAAATAGAAAATCCAAGATTGATTAAGGATTCAACTAACACTCATTTAAAGGGGTGGATTTGTTTCCTATCAAGGTAAGTTGTCTCTATCATCTACAGGTTTTAAATGCAGTCAACAAGGGGCCAACGCCACCATTCACAGCTTGAAAATCATGGTCAGTGGCAAGTAAAACACAGACAGTACAACTCGCATAATCGGGGTCCATTTGGCAAGGAAAACACAGCCTATAGAACATGCAAATCGTGGTCCCTTTGGTAGGTAAAACGTTGTCTAAGTCACGACAAATTCGTGGTCAGATGGCTGGAAAAAACATAGTTTATGCAGCAACAAAATCATTGTGAAATAAGGGAGGAATTTGTTGTGCATGCGATTCAATTCGCAGTAAAAAATAATGACATCCACCATTACACAGGAAGAAAAGAAAACGCTACCATAAACAGTAAAAACGCCCATAAAAATGGCAGGCTAAAATTGCCATTAAAAGTGATAAAAACTTAGAATGTAATCTCTAGGGAGTACATTAAAAGTAGAGCTAAAATATCCAGGAATATAAATTAAAAACACAGAGTCAAAATTTCATGGATTGGTGTGTTGTAATGCCGAGAATAAATGCCATCAATAAAATAAAATGAAGGGTTAAGTTGAGTACAATGAAAACCATTTAATGGGTTGTTGATCGTGTTGTCATGAGAAGACTGAAAGCTCTTCCAAAAATAAAATGCAGATAAATATACTCAATTGATAACACAGGTGAAGACAAATTAATAACTCGTAGTGCTATCACAATGAAATCAAATTGTAAACAGAAAGGTAAGTTCGCAATCAATCTTGGCAAGGTCGTAGTCCAATTAGAGGGTATATCACTAAATGTGAAAAGGTAAAATGCAGAGTTAAAAATTAGGGGACGCCGAGTTAAAAACGTAGAGGGTATTCAATGGTTCGCAGATAGGAATGATAACAATGGAAGAATTACTCAACACAAGAAGGTGAAAAGACCATCAATCATCCAAGAACAATCAACAGGGGTAGACGATCGGGAAAAAGAATCCTTCGCTCATAATCCACACACAGAAAAGAAAGGCATTAGAATCTATAGGTCGTTGTGCACCGCAGTGACGACGATTGATTTGGCTCCTAGTCGACTTCTCAGGTGTGGACTGACGAACTAGGGATGAGGACAAAGCCCAGGCATAAACTCTTCATAAAAATCAATTAAAACCAACAAGGTTGTCACATCATCGAGGATCAAATGTCAAGGGAACCAAGTCAAGCAGCGAGCTTAAGGCTATAGGGAATTTAAGTTCTCAATTAAAATGCTAAGTCAAACACATTCTTTACACAGTTACAAGTTCATAATTGAAAGCGTAAAGTCAATAATGATCTACCATGCAGAATAAGAGCATGCGTACAGTATCCCAAGTCATCTGCTCTGAGTCGTTGTCCCGCACGCTCCGTGCATCTCCCACTTGTCGACCAATGAGACTTCATCGGTACCTCCCAACCAACACTAGGGGTACTCTTCTTCCCCGTTATCCCTCCGAGCCGCAAAGGGGCCACACACACTAAACCAGAGAACAACTAGCTCCCAGCTCGCCTCGCAAGGCCAAGCTACCACTCCTCACTGAGCTGGGTATCCCAACTCCCACAAAATAAGTCAGTCAAGTCTAAAATTATGCATCATAACGTTATGCATAACAGAAGAGATCCATCCTCCTTCTCCTCACTCCTTTATATAGAATTTCTAAGTCATTTCTTTCCCAAATTCCCATTTAATTTATTGTTCAATAATTTAATTCATAAAAATCCTCCCTGTACATGTGTCACCCATCCCCTTCTTTGCACCAAAATTTAATTTCATTAATTATTTAATCACTCCTATTTCCCTCACCCACCTAAAAGCATTCCTAGAATCACTCCTAGGTGTCCCCATATTCCCTTACAGATTTTAATGACTTACCCCATTACTAATTTACTAGTTGAGTTCAATTTAGAAAATTCTTAAAGGCAAGATTCCTTGCCAAGTTAGTCATTATGTTTTTTCCTTATGTTTCCCCTTTCTCGTGCGTGACCCCTCTACTCCACATGTGAGTCTAGTCAGCAAGCTATCGTTAGCCTACATCATCAATGAATCATGTAAGAAATAAAATCCATAATCATAACATCTAATCAGATGCACTTAAGTCATATATATACAACAATCAAACCCCAATAGTCCACTCCCTAACTCGATCTAGAGTTCAAGAGTTTCATTGATGCCTTTGCATCCTCGAGGTGAAAATCCTGCACACTCAAGAGAACCAAGTCAATAGCACCTATCTAAGTCAATACAACAAAATAACATATAATCACATCCATAATGCCTCATAATAATAATCAACAATCAATGGTATAATAATCTGGATCACTTGCAAACAAGTGTCCTAAAAGAATAAGTTTTCTCAATGTGCGCAAGAGTGGGATGTTACATTTCTGAATCTTCTGGTTCTTGGCCATGTTATCCCCAATGGGAATAATGCAGCAAATCTCCCAAGAAATCATAAAATTTCAAACATGAAAAAAAATCATCTAGTCAATTGAAAGACTGTTAAAGCCCCAAAAGATCGAAGTAGATTAGAAATTAAGGAACCTAAGCTTATGAATCTATCTCTATGAAACCCAATCTTATGAATTATCCAGAGGATTATAACTGGTAAGATGGAATGGTGGAAGAAAGTCCTCTTCAAGAATCATTTTAGTGGATATTGCAATTGATGCATTTACAGTCCACTGGAAACAAAAAAGATCCCATATCTAGAAGCTCCTTAAAGTAGTATATCCTATAATAAAATGAAGAATTGTTTGGATCCTAGGAAACAATACAGAAATTTTCATTTGAAGAGATGGTAATATGGGAAACCAATCACTGGAACAAAATCAATATCTTCTTCCTTTGAGAAATTGGATAGATCACCAAAACTTCAACACTTCCTTTGATATTTTATTTTGGTCAAATAGCATGGGACGGTGGGTGGGTTGTTCTATTGGATCACCTCCTCCTCATCGGTTTCGATCAGTCTTGTTTCTCTTTGACTCTCTAAAAGGATGCACACCTTGGGATCTATCCACATCTGATTGCAAGGATTTTGGAATGTCGGATTACAATGTAAAGAGTGGGTATCTACACCACCTTTGATCTCTTCATCTTCCACGATTCTTAGTGATCTAGAATCAAGTTTGGCACTAAGAAGTCCCGCTAAAATTAATATCCCTTTTTGGATAATGGTTCATGGGAATATCCCGAAAGCTGGAAATATTAAAAAAAATAGGGATTCAAGATCCTTCCTGTTCTGCTCTATGTTTTTCTGTTAAGGAGACGATTCACCATCTCTTTTTCGATTGTTCATTCTCTAAATGGGTTTGGAAAAACTCTTTTTCTTGAGTTAGACTAATAATGTGAAAACCATACTCATGGAAAGCCATGTTCTCTCTTTGTTCTAAAATCTATATGGGACACTAAGAAATAAACCCATTTTAGAATATTGTGGACAGCCTTACCTAAATTTATTTGTTTGAAAATTTGGTTGTCCTACAACAAATACAATTTCAATTAGGAACTTGAAAATCCCACCACAGTAAGAGAAAATGCATAAGCATTATTAGTATAATTTCTCAACTCAAGGAACAAGAAAATTTTAGACCATCAAAGAATGGATTTGGACAAACAAGAATGGATTCAACAATTTCATCCTCCATTCTAATGCCCAAGTTTAAACATTAGTAGTCCTATTTAGTTTCCATTGTGGTAGTTCCAAATAAATGCTCAAGAATTTTAGATCTATAAATCCTCTTAAAACTCTTCCATTCTATTCTTTAAGAAGCATCTAAAGGAAATATAGGGGTGGTAGGTGCGGGGGATCATCCTTGATCCCAAAGGAAAAATTGAAACATATTATGCTTGATACCTAGGAAATTCCACCAATGACCAAGCCAAGGTATATGATTTCTTTCAGGGTTTACTTTTAGCTAATGAACCTAGTATTAAGTCTCACCATCATATGAAATTCAAGAAAAATCACCAAATTGATTCTCTCGAAATATACTATATCTAATAGTAGGCTTGCATCTATCATCACTCGCTTTAAAAAAGAGGTTTGTAATCTTCAAAACATTTCATTTTTCCATATTTTGAGGGAGCATAATTATCAAGTTTACTCACTCACCAATGAGGTCACCTCGCTATAAATGGGGTGTTAAGGACATGTAATTTTGAACTATCAATATATACCATAACCTTTATAATTCATGAATATGAAAACATGTACCATTGTTCTCATTCAACATATGTCATACCTCCTCAGTCACCTAACTTCAATCAAGGCACATAATTTCAACAGGACCAACCCACCTACCTCTCACATGCTTTAATTGATTATAGGATTGTCACTTAAACTACCCAAAGAGATTTACCAAAGCCAAGGTCGGATAGTGGATTCCCATAAGGGAGAAGTGATAAATGTAATCAGGAGCAAGGTTAATTCATCGAAAAACCATATGGCCTCACAAAATTGGGCATTATTGGCATCTTGATAGTGTTGTGTGGTATGTGGAGCAATGAGGTTTGTGTTTCTTTGATATAGGGACACCTTGGGAGGAATTTTGGAATCTTTATCCTTGGTTGTTTCCTCTGTTCCTTTCTATGTGTTTCCTTCATGGACTACAGGGAAGCTCAAGAAATTTGAAGAGTTCTTTGAATGCATGAAGAATCTACACAATGTAATATATCTTCCCTCTTCTTGGCTACCTCAAAGGTTCATGAAAATGATCACCAATGCACCTCTAAAATCACCATAATTATGAGTACTCTTGTTTAGAAAAAACAACAAAGAGACACCCTACAACCTAGATGTAATGTGATCATAAATATGGCTATTAATATAAACAAAGGATCTCAATAAACTACTTATAGTCACAATATCTCAATAAATTCTACTCAAGGGGAATTTAGAAGGAAGGCATAAGTAATGTGACGAGAAATATGGCTATTATTATAAACAAAGGATCTCAATAAACTACTTATAGTCACAAGATCTCAATAAATTCTACTCAAGGGGAATTCTATGAGGAAGGCATAGTTCATCRATTGATAGAAGATGTGGATCTTAGAAATCGAGACTCTCTTCCTTCCAGTGTTGGATTGGAAGAAACCAATAGTTACYATGTCTTTCACTAAGTTTTCATATTTTCTAAAGAACTTAGAATATTATGTTATTTTTTTAGAATATAGAGTTGTAAGAAGTTCTAGGATGTTTTGATTATACACAGTCACCATGTCTTTCACTAAGTTTTCATATTTTCTAAAGAACTTAGAATAYTATGTTATTTTTTTAGAATATAGAGTTGTAAGAAGTTCTAGGATGTTTTGATTATACACATTTGCAAGCTCTATTTTTGGCATATAAGGAGTTTCCTATTTTTCTTGGAAWTTTGGGTAAAGAGTAATATTTACTTTTTCTATTTAGCTTAACTACAACTTTTATAATATAGATTTTCCTAATTTCAATTAAAAAAAACTTATGGACCTTATATTCAATAATATGAGTTCATTTTCTTCGGACATGAGAAATGGAAAAAACAATTGTCTCAAGGGATGTAGCCAAAGAAAAAGATGTTGTCTCTCTAACCCTTCTAAAATTATAAATTAGATTTCTAAGTGTGTAATTTCAATTACCAATTTTCATGTGTTTACATCTTTAGTGGTTAATTAGGTTTATGTTTGGGAATTCGTGTAGTTGGTGGTTGCCTCTAGTTTGGATTATGTGGCCTCACCACCTCAACAAAATTTTCTCTAGTGGAACATTTATAACAAAAGAATCATTACTTATCTAAATCATAAAATTTAGCAATTATAAAAAGATATGGTTGGCACAAAATCCTACATGTAATTTGAAGGAAAGGGAGACAAAATGCCACTATGTTGTCAAGAAGACTTACATGAAGAGATGAAAAAGTTTCACGTCATCATTATTATGAGATATGATATATGATATTCTAAAAAACACTCCTCCTAGTGGTAACAAATTCACCTCGTAGTAGAACAAAACACAACAATAGAGAGAAATGAGAGAAATTGACCCCCTTTTGGTTTTTTAATACATAGAGAAGGTGTGAGCATTTTAGTACCACATACGTGTTTCTTTTAGTCAATTAGGTGGATCTTGCATGGAAGGTGTTTCTTTTAGTCAATTAGGTAGATCTTACATGGAAGGTTTGGAGGGTGTCAAGGTTGTTTCAATGGCACCTTTCTCGAAATCCTCACTGCCTCTTTGGAGGCCATCATCTTCTTGTGAACACCCAGATGTAGTTTTGGAAAATCCCTCTATAATTATATAATTATATTTCTTGATTGTTCTCTTGTGTGTAAGTCATTTCAATTGTTGGTGTTTTCTCATATTATAACTTGTGATTATGTTTTGTGATAACAAAGATTTTATAAAATTAGGAAAGATTGAAAATTTTCATGAACACAACAAATATATTGAAGTACATGTTCACTATTTAAAACAACTACAAGAATGAGTCTAGATTCACTTAAAGTATTGCGAGGTATCTAAAAAATTAACTAGCATAGTTACAAAACTTTTTGAGAATGTTAAGTTTGAAAAGCTTAGGCCAATGTTTGGTATGGAAAAATTGAGTTTTCATTAAGGGAAAGTGTTTGATAAATTTAATAAAAGATATAAGTGCATAGAATTAAGTCAAACACATGTACATGTACAATTAGGCACATCCACAGAATCTTGTGTGCACAACCATAAGTCAATCAAGCATAAATATTTAAAGTGTAGACATCAATTGGTGCACTATTGAAGTATATATGATGACATGAGATGACATTGGGGTCGATGACATTATAATGGGTCAGCATGAGATGACATTGGGGTCGATCACGTTATGATGGGATGGATCAAATCGATGGAGAAATTATTTCATTAAATTTGAGTTTTATTGTTTAGTCAAAGTCGATCATTGGATTTCAAGGAGCCAACATAAATGTCCTCAATCTTAGCACCCAAGGAGCAATGAATGGTTACCAAGAATTATCAATGATCACCTAATCAAATATGATCACTAAAGTTACTACCTATATATTGATGATGATGATGATGATGATTGACATCCAGTGAGACCAATTGGTCTATCAAACCTTAAGAAGGTAAGATATAACTTCGAGTTCTTTAAAATTGTATTTCTATGCTAAAAAAACATTGATATAAGCGTTCCAAAATCACAATAGTTTTGATGACTTAGGAGATTAAGCATGGACCTTCATTGTTACTAGTGTCAAATACATTAGTGAATGTATGAGATTTATAAAAAAATTGTAGTATCAATATGTCAGAAGAAGATTGAATCTTGTAAGACATAGGCTATGCATAAAAAGAATTATGAACTAGTGAACTATGATATTTTTGTGGGAGGAATTTTAACATTAAGTAACTCAATTTTTATGGGAGAAAGTTTAACATTAAATAACTCAACTTATGCATTATAATTTTACATAAACATGATTATTTTTTTATCTTTACCTTGAGTTACATGTGTTCTTTCTTTATTGTTTAATATTATAAGTCCATACAAAATTATCATAAGATATTTGTTGGCATTTCAAAACCTATAACAACAAGTTTCTAAATGCAATATTAACATTTATATGGCACTATCTTTATAGGATTGATGTGTGTTAATGTAATACTTGTTCTATGAAAAAAAGCATGTTATGTCACATTATCATATCCATTCATAACAATTGGTTTAAATTATTAGAATATGAAAAAAGGGCATGTTATGTCACATTATCATATCCATTCATAATAATTGGTTTAAATTATTAGAATATTAGTTAAGTATGAAAAA
>ML853448.1:8141-29618 GCA_009831015.1 Picea engelmannii
CCAGACCTGTAACATTTGGCCAGGACAAACCTGGAATGTCTCACGCTTTGGATGGGTTGATTGGTACCACGACACACCACAACCCTTACATCCAACCACCACCTATGTATGGTGCACCCCAATATCCACAACCATATGGAGGGCCATATTATTACCCTCCTCCCCCTTACCAACAACCCTATCTTGTTTTCCCCTCTCCACCCATGACTTTCCCCTTGTCTACACCTATGATGCGCCTGACTTCTCAACCAAGTTTAGGTTCCCCCTCTACCTCATCATATACTCTAAGCACTATTGAATGCGCTCCCCTTGCCTATGCGCCCTATGTATCATTTCCACAAAACAATCCATACTTTCCTTTTCTTGGTCCTCCACATGCATTTGCTCCTCTACATGGACAACCACATGCCAACATTACCTTTGTTCATCCCTATCCCTTTCAATAGATTCATACTTTTAAACATTTGAATACATAAAATACGACCCATCAATTGAATAATGCTAAGAAGAAAGGGAAAAACCGAAACAATAATAATCTAGGACCAGGTGGAAATAACCCCCAACAAAACCAACCTGCTAAGGGCAACCAGAATCAATGTAACCAGAACCCCCAAGCGGAGAATAAAAACAAACACCAAGGGAGGAACAACAACAAAAACCTCCAGATTAACTTCACGTGCACTCTTTGTTGTGAGCATGGACATTATAATCACCATTTCCCCCAAATTTACAACTTTAAACAGATGAAAGAATCCATGAATGTGCCACGTCCTCTAGCATCGCCTACCCCTCAACAGGCCCCACAAGAGTATTTGAAACAACCACCCTTAGTTTTGTTGCAAAACCCTATTCCACACCAAGGTGTGATGAATACCCAACATGAGGTACAACCTGCCCCATCACAAATGGGACAATATCAAAACCTAGAGCCCATCCACCCTAGAAACCCGACAGATCGCAATATCCTCCTCACAAGCGAAGAAGAAATTCTTCTGCAAACATGCAGTCATCAATACAATGTTCCCCCTACTCCAAACACTTCGGAAGCGGCTCCAGCTATAGCTGGAAAACCCTTGATGATTCCATGCCCTAATATTGAACCTACCATTTGTATCCCTCACATTCTATTACGATGAAATGTTAATTACCCTTAGGCTAGGGAAGAACACAGTTATAGTTTTATCGATGACTTGGCAGAGTCTCCTGCAGACATGTTTGTATTGGAGGTCCTCCAAACCTTTCCAAATCAACAAATTTTTTTACTTTCCGCCTTGGGGGTATTCGACCCAGCTGATACTAGACTCATCACATTTGATCTAGATAGCGAAGAACCATGTCTCCCCGCTCTAGTAGCTTTCCAGATACCAGTCAAGATTCAGAACATCACAATTCATCGATGTATTATCTATGAAAGTGCATCCACATGCATCATGTCCAACATTGTATGGTAGAAATTTGGCTCCCCTGAGCTAGTACCATCTTCCATCACCTTGAGAGCCTACGATGGTCGACCATCCTCCCCTGAAGGGATCTTCCAAAATGTCTCCGTCAAACTCGGGGACAAACCCATCCTCATTGACAGAGCCTATCAACTCCCCACTCGATTAAAATATTTTGTTTGGACGTAGCTACATGTACGCCATGAAGGCTGTAGCCTCTTCTGTGTTTCTAACGATGATGTTCCCCCACAATGGGAAATTGTCACCATCGACCAAATTACACATTACAAGCCTAACCACTCTGCAAACATCGATAACATCTTACCTCTTGTCTACACTAGCTCAGATTCCTATTCACTCATTGATATGGGTCTCGTCATTTTGAGGGACCCATCCTTATTGGGGGAATAACATGGAGCACCACCCCTCATACATCCTTCAGCACAAGTGTGTGTTTTATCTTCCAATGGAACTGACACCAGAGACACCACTCCTCCCATTGAGGCCTCTCCACACCTTGAGATCCCACCAGTTGAATAATATTTACCTCGAGGATTCCTTGAGAACCCTACTACACCACTTATCCCTTATTTCCCCCTCCCCCAGGGGAAAATACCGGTTTGGGAGACAATTTCCCAAGCCATCACTCAAATTCCCTTCTTTTACCACCAACGAGGAGTACAGGCATTTTAGGTAGCCATAATGCTTAACCTTCACCATCCCCGTATGGTATCTACACCCATCTGCGATGGTTCCTCAACCACATCTCCCTCCTCAGTCAGAGGGAATACTGATGTAGATTCCATTACTAGCTCCGACCACACCACCCTCACCCCCAATTTCCAACACCATTGCCATAGCTAGGGGTAGATGGAAGAAGAAAGATCCCACCACTCCACTTTCTCCCTAAGTTCAACCTCCTTACGCAGTTTACGGAAGAGAGGGACACCCCACTAACAGATGTCCTTCTCTTCCTAAGTTACGCAATCTAATCCAACTCCCTCGAGCAACCACACCTCTTGTCACTTCTCCAAGCACTTCCAGTACTACGACCACATCCTCCACTATAGGCAGTAAAGGGTTGCAAACCAAATTCGCTTGTGACATATGTTCAAAATATGGTCACTACACTCATCATTTCCCATCTCTACCTCGGTTTTGTTAGACGCTAATAGAAGTATGCCAAACCTTTCAACAAGAGTCCTCTCCACCACCACTTTCTAGTACTCATGGCACCGACATCCATTATGTCTCTATCTCAGTCCCCGAATGGATAAGATGCCCTTGTGCTCTTTGTGACTCACTTGCTCACTTCACCTACTAGTGTCCTTTGATTGTGGCATACCAAGGTCATCATTCAAGCCCTATTCAACCACATACGACCACCTCACCAATGGTCCTGCCCTCTCTAGATACCTTCAACATCACCTCCCCTAAACCTGAGGCACTTCCCACCCCTCCATGGTTCATAGATAGACTATCTAAGGATATTCCCCCAAATCCTCCCAATTCTCTGGTTCATTTTCCCCAAGAAATATTTCCCCCTACCAGTGCATACCACCCACAGTATCTAGACATTTGGTTTATGTCAAGCGAGCCATCACAACATAGTCACATTCCCCATGTCACCATATGAACTTGGCCCCGGGGTAGAATTTTTTATCGCGTCACGTCCAGGTACGCATGATCATGTTCAAAATTATCAAATAATTGTTATATGTTCTTTATCATTAGATATTGTTCATGTCGGGTATTTGGTTTGAATGTGTGCAGGTACTCGGGCATCACAAATAGTGCAATCCCTTCAGGTATATGTTCTAAACTAGTGTATAATCATTCCCTCTGAATATCAATTGCATCTCTTAATCACACCCTCCGATGTTCACCTTTAGGGTCCCTACATCCGGCTCTACAGTACCGTCACCTCTGCTTCATTTTGGCACTATCCCCTCTGCTGCATTTTGGCATTGTCACTCGGTAGCACTCTCCCCCACATGAGTTGTCCCATTCATAGTTCCCCTTGGTACTTTGAAACTCATGTTTCTTTCACCCCCTAGGGATGGGAGTCACAATAGTCTTATGCACTCATGAGAATAAGCCACATACATCTTCTCATCATGTTGATAGCTTTCCCAATGGTCTCCTAGGTTATATCATCTTGGTTCTATTTGAATGCACCTTCACATTATCATTAACTCTCCATTTCATCCACAATCAATTTTCCCATCTGTAGATTTCCCTCCATTCATTTATCTCATACAGAAACCCACCCATGGGGCCCCCACCCTCCACTAGCTCTCTATGAAACTTGAGCCCTCATAGTATTAGACAACTCGCACTGGGGCACCCATTTCTGTATCTGTACACTCATCCCAAATTATTCTTTATTTATTTGGCAATTGTAAAAATCCTTTGTTTCCATCATTTACTTAGCTTTTTGTCGTCACCCTTGATGGCCTTCTTTTCCCGACAATGCAACCCATGTCTCCCTTTCTTGGGGCATCCACTCTCCTTTGCTCATTCTTACATCATTCATAAACCCCGAGTATCCCAAAGTCCATGTACCCTTGATCTCTGAGTTTGTCCACTTTTTCACATCTCTGGCACAATTTGAGCCCATATCTAGTCATCCCCGTGACGCTAGATACAATTTTATGGTTACTGCCAATCATCCTTCAAGCATACCCCTAACCAAGGGAAGTCTTGAGTCTCACTACATCTTGACTTTGTTCATGTTCCCTATTAGTTTCTGATCTTATTTCTGTGGATTTCATGAAGCCCTTTGCTTCTTGGAGTCATGTCTCCCTTTCTGTCGACATTGTTAGCATTTGGTAAATTTCCAAGAGGTTGAAAAAAGAAGAAATCTACAAAGGTAACTTTATCCAACTTCTTTTAAAGCTGGGATCTAGCCCTTCCAGCTTCAGAGAGGGATCTCTCTATATGATTTAGCTTTGTTTTTAACTTTAAATGTTAGGCTAGGTAATGAAACAGGTAGGTTTTGTTGTAAAAGTGTTTTTGAATTGGTTGAGACAGTCTACACCTCCATTGGGCTATGGGGTCTATGTTATAATAAACATGAGATAAAAACCAGAAACGTAAAGGGATACTCCCACAGGGCGAGATAATATACTCACTGGATCTTTAATAGATTAAATGATGGACAAAAGAAAAGATGAGAAAGATGCATTCAACTAAGAAGCAGTTAAGAATTTCTTAATTGAAAACATCAGAAGATGAACATTAAAATATTTTAAAGTTGGAAACAGGGTATCCAAGATAAATCCTGCAACATACGTTACTTCTTTAAAGATTAGTTTCAGAAAACAATATGATCACAAAGCAAGAACACATTAAACGCTGAGAATAAACATCACCAGTGAATACATGCAAGAATCCTGTAAAAGTGCCTCCTTTTATTAATGGCAGATCTCTTCAAAATTGTTACAGTCTGATAGTGTCAGGGTGTAAAGATCAACAACCCCCAATACTTCGAAAGGTGAAGTATTTATAATTCAAATTACAAACGTTCCTGTCATAATTGATCAGGACGTGTTCATTCTATTTTTATTCTAACTAATTTAACTAATCAAAATTGCTTTATGACTTGGTACAACTGCATGCGGAATTTCTGGGGTAGGTCATTGGCGAGGTTCCTACACAACCTCTTCTGACTGGACAGGTGACTGGACCTGGACAACTCATCTGTTAATCGAGAAAATCACAGAGTTCTTCCCATCTGAGATGCCTAGGCATAGTGATTTTGAGCAATCTCCGATACACTTCATCCATTTCCGTATATTTGGCGAAAGTGGGCTTAGTGAGGAAAATGTATCGAATCTCATGTTGGATACTGATGTCCAATTGAAGAGCATCCAGGAATGCTTTGCCGGTGATGCTCCCTTGTATGCTAGCAAATTTTGAACTATATTTAGACACTTCAGACAGTCTCTTTTTGTAATCAGGGAGTGTCATCAATTTATCATTAATAACCTTCAGACCTGGGAGTCCTTTCTTCTGGAGAGTCTCGATCTTGCTGAAAAATTTATGTATCCCCTGGTCCATGATCTGAACCTTTTATTCTAGTTGAAGAAATAATCCCCTCTTGGTCAAAACTCTTTTGACCTCAAGGATGGTTTATGTTCTGTCCTCGATCTTCAACTCTTCGAGCTCTTCTCGGGTCTTAGAATTTAAGAATTTGATTATCTCGTTTGCCTGAGTTGGTCTATCTCCTAATTCTACTCTGATCTTTTCAATGGCTTGTTTTCTCCTCTGGACCAACTCATTCTTCTCAAACATGATTTGGATCATGGGCCAGATTTCATTTATGGACTTTGTGATGTCTATCCATACATTTTCTTTGACTTCAGCCAAAGTCTTCCCTGCCACTGTTTCCTTTTGGAGTTGTTGTAGTTCCTTCCTGAGCTGCTCAGTTACCTACTTTTCTTTGGATAGGCTAGTTTGGAAAGAAGTTTTGAGTTCCTGGAGGTTCTCAACTTCCTTCTTCAACCTGCTGATTTTTGTCTCTTGCAAGTTCATTTTCTCCATGGATTTGGCAAGATCAATTGTCCCTTCCTGTAGTGTCACTGGTGCTGTGGATGGGATTGTTGTTACTATTGTTGTTCTTGTACCTGAGATTGGGATAGCATTCAATGGAATGGCTTCCATAGACTTCATTTTCTCTTTCTCCTTTAGCAGTTTCTCCATTTCTGCTTCCATTTCCTTAAGCTGGGCGTTCTGCTCCATGAGCAACTTAAGCATTTCGTCCTTCTCGCCTTCTTTTTCTGCTATCTCCCTCGTCTGTGAGTCTTCTGTAGGAGGAAGCTTCAGTTGTTTCCTCAAGGAGACGATATCTGCATTCTTCTTCTTTATCATCTCTTCTGCGGCTTTGACGTTCGCAGGATCATAGTCGATCTTAAGGACCAGTGCCTCCAAAGTCTTAATTTTGTTGTCCTTTGCAAAGGATGATATTTTTTCCAACTTGAGATGCGTTTGATCATTATTGAGCGACACTTGAAATTTGGCTGCTGAAGCAGAAGCATGTGCCAATGTATGGAATACCATCTCACATGTCTGTTTGTGCATATCCATCTGATCTGCTGGGTGCACGTCCTTTGCCTGGAATTCGAAGGTGGCCCTCTTATAGTCTACGATCACCTTGGGATCCGAAACCTGCGCTTGGAGGAAGGCCATGTGCATCCTGCCCTTTTCTGTGTCGAATGCGGACAACATTCTATGATGCGTAGTCGACGTTTTTTTCCGAAACTGAGCATAAGTACTGCTGGTAAGGGTTTGATTATTCTTCTTGATCAGCTCGTACTTCTCGAAGATGCTCAATTTGGGCCTAGTCTTGCCTCGTTGATTGTTCAGGGGAGAGTCTGTGGATTTCTTCGATACTGTTGGGGTGATGCCCTGATAAAGGCTCGAACCAAAAGGTGGAATGACCGGCTTGATTACTGTGGTAGGCGGGGCTTATTGTTCTACTGTTGTGCCAGGCATTGAAACTGTCTTTGGCCTCTTGGTGTGCATCTAGAACTCTTCTGATGATACCTCTGTTACAGGCGGAGATGACTCTTGTCTAGGCCTTTTTTCTTTAGGGACCTGTGGTGTGGTAGTTGGTTGCACAGTTGTTGGGGGAACTTGCTCCTGTTGTTCCAATTCAACCTATTGTTCCACTTCAACCAAGGTGTCAGGCATCCACACCGTCTGGTTGGCGAATTTTTCAATTTCGGGCTTGGATTCATGAACATACGGGATGTTTTTGTTTTTCACCTGCATTTCTGAAATGATCCCGCATGGATCATAGTGTCATGGGAAAATCGTAAAGAATTTCATTTATTTCAATATTTTGTCAGCTTCTTCCCCGGCGCCTCGACTATTATAGATGAAAGAGCCAATCTGCCCCTTGATTCTCAATTGCTGCTTCTTCTTCAAGGAAACAAAATGAATGTCATATGAATTCATGATCTGCCTTATATACTCTAATGCAAAGATTCTTACCGGCACATATTGGGGTAGTTTGTAAGGTGCCAATTCGCACCCGAAAACTCTGATCTTGGTGTGGCTTTGATATAGGTACCAGTCCCCTGTCTTTGCATTGTCCATGAGATGTAGGATTCTTTGGACCTCGTCGTTTATTCGTGGCTCAATCCTGCCACTCAACATGCTTACCACAGGGTGGTAGAAAAGATCAATAAATGCCTTGAAGCTATACTCTGTGGAATTGCGCTTCAACAAAGATGTCCACACTGTGACTAGCTAAGGCCTTCCATCTGTGTCCATTTTCTATATAGAAAAACTGAACTTATCTGCTTGATAGAAAACAAACATGTAGTCCAATATAGAAGAATATATGAACATGCCTTCCGTGCCAAAATTCACGAACTGTTCGTGAATATTTTTGGCCAAGAAGGTACTGAAATCGAACTGTGTGGTGGGTTTTTCATCAGTGGAGAAAATGGATAGAAAACCCAGAATGGGCTCATCTACCCACTGGTTGGAATAGTATCCTAACAGAGTGAAAAGAGAGGAAATGATCTGGTTTCCCTTGGTGGAGAACATGGATGACGGGTAAGGTGGATTGGTGGAAGGGAATTGAGTGGAGGTGGGAAGGAACAACTCGAAAATTTGAGCTCTTTGGGGAAAGGTCATCTTTTGATACATCTCTGTAAGGATTTTTAGGTCAAAAGGGGAAACATAATCAGCACGGGGAATTTTCATCATTTGGTCAATGTCTTCGGGAGTGATGAAAAAGAGGACATCTCCAGATGAAGAGACAATGGCCCTCTGGTCGGGAATATAATGAGCTTGGCATTTGAGGGCAAATTCAGGAAAGTGGTGTATCTGGGGAAAAAGGTACAGGGGCAAATTGGACTCCCAGAGTCCAATTTCATTGCTCTGGTCCAGGAACACCTCCCGGAGCCATGACTGGAGGTCTGAAAAATCGAAGTCGCAAATGGTATCTGCGATCAATCTGTCTTTGTCGACCAACGGGATTTTATCCAGGTCGACAGGAGGAGGAAGAAAAGGATTCTCTTCTCCTTCCGTTGGTCTTGGCTTTGGCGCCATCTCTACAATAGTACCTACAATAAACACTAGGTTAGTGGGGTCGACTGACTATGGGTGAAGGCGACGGGATGTAACGGAGAAGAAAGCTACGGGTTTTCTGGTGTGACGAGTGAACAGCGAAAATGGGGGAAAAAGGTACTTTTATTTAAAAATGAGGTTGGTTGGACGCGGGAGACAGGTCATCAAGATAACGAGCATGTTATCCCGTAATAAATGGACAACGGGCCACTTGGGGGTGAGATGGCAGGTGACGGTGGCCGAAAAAAATATGGAAGGCTGACGTGGAGGCTGGTGATTGGTGGTAAAAAGTCGCACTAAGGGGTTGGTCATGAGTGAAAAGGGTAAGGTGCTGACAACAGGGACGAACAACAGCTATGGGATGGGACACACTCGGGAGCAAGTGGAACAAGTGGGAGATGACGTCAATGAGTGACGAGGGTTGTCAGACGTCAGATGGGAATAGGACTTCTGGACCAAAAGGATAATGCCACGTATGACAAGGGGCCCGCTAGAGAAAGTAACAATTCCGGACCCCCCCCCTTTGGTTAAAAGAAGAACGTCAAGGGGGGTCCGAAAACCTTTTTAGACCGTTGATCTGCTTGCCCGTTTCCAGGCTGCAGATCTTAGCGTGCTCTTTAATACTCATTCCAGACCCCCTCCTTCCATTAAAGGCAGAACAGATGGGGGGGTCCAGAATCCATTGTGAACCATTGATTTAAGTGCCCTTCCCTGGGCCATCCATATGTGTGCCAATGTTATTACCGATTCTGGACCCCCCCCCCGCGGTTAAAAACATAATGTCAAGGGGGGTTTGGAATGCTCTATGCGCCGTAGATCTGGGCGCCACAATCTGGATCATTGAAAAGTGCATGGAGCATAAACCAGGAGCAGAGAAATATGCGTTAGGAAAACTTAGGATTAGTACATTTTACGGGTTTTCCCAAACTTTTCACATAGACACCACCAAGGTACTTCGTCCAAACTATTCTTAGGCAATTGAGACATGGTGCAACCTTTTCATCAATCTGGTTTCATTGGTGGTGAAGCAAATGAAGCAACTAACCTACATGCTAACCTATCTTCCTAGGACAATTAACCCAGATTAAACTGTTGGGTTAATAAATTACTCTACCTAAGGGCTATCTGACCAGGATTAGACAGTCTGGTCAGATTTATTCACTAATCTAACCTAAGGGCTATCTGACCAGGATTAGACAGTCTGGTCATATGTATTCACTAACCTATCAACATTAAATTTAAAAAGAACTTGGCCATGCTTGAAAGGTATGGACAAGTTACTATTATTGCATGGGGCTTTAATTTCAATTCTTTTATGCCCTCTTTTCTTCCTTTTCTTTTTCTTTTTCTTTTTTCTTTTTCTTTTTTTCTTTTTTCTTTTTCTTTTTCCTCAAATTATTTTCAGAATGAAAAATCATTTGTCAACAAAAACACTAGATACAGATAATATCCCAGTCACCAGTTGATTCCCATAATTTATGGGGTGATAATAGACATCAACACAGTTTCCAAAGGGGCAATAGTATATTGACTCTCATTACCTTTACAATGAGGAGTCTCAGACGACACAGAGAGGAACATCATTTCTCTATGATTCTGTTGATCACCATAACATTTGAATTCAAAAAACTATGATGTTACGGTGGGTCTTAATATGAGACTATTGCAGTTGTTTTATACTAGCCAAAGACCTCTGAATTTGTTAGGATATCAATGTCTACGGTTCATTGACACTTCTTACAGGTGTTCTTGCCTCTTTTCAGAGTATGTACACCATTAAGAATTGTCATCTGTCATTATCAAACCTCCCCATAGGGTGTTTCATTTATCTACATAAACATACAAATTCAGTTATTGTCTTACATTTTGAGTTACATGACACGAGCATGGGGCATGCCTGCTTCGTTTGTATACAAATTTTATTTTTTCTCCAATAGAACGCTCTTGTAGTTCCTCTCAGCACTCTTCATTACAATGGCACTCTCAGTAGAATAAACATTGATGTATTTCAGCTATATGTATGCTCCTAATATCACACATCAGGGGGCATATGTTATCACTGAAATTTAGTCTGCAACATTGCAAACAAATGGTTACAGAAATACAACAATGCCAACATCAATTAGTTCACCTGCAACACCAAAATGAATTTTCAAAAGGCAAAAACTATACAAACTGGGAAAAAATTGACATGTGCAAACTCACTAAACGAAGCGCATGCACAGTGTGCAGGCCAAAGAATCGCGTAGAGCACACAATATGCCATATGTGCGAATGTGTACGAGAAAAGATGCACACTCCTATGAACGACGCATTTATGGTTCTTGTCAGCCCACCAACCACTTATGGACCAGTGCCCAACTTGATTTGACCTTCAGATTTGAGAAAAATATAAATGGGGCGCTGGTCAAGGACCAAAGGGTGCCCTAAAGGGCCCCTTATAAACACTAAGAACCAATTGAATATTACCTTGAAGAAATTCTATAAATGGAGACCATGGGTGCACTAAGAAACCAAGATATTCATAGTATTTTTATGTTGCCTCAATTCTCCCTTGATAATCCTCTTTTCTCCTAGGAGAATTCTAGCATCATTGCAATAGGCCATTCCACTAACCTCTTGAGGGAATAAGCATTGATTTTCTTCATCATTTTCCATTTTTCTTCCAGTGTAAGAAGATCTCTCCATTAGGGGACTCAAGAGCCCTCCCAAGGAGGAAGAGGGGACTCATAAGTTCTCATTTTTCTCTACGGTGTTTTTCCAACTAATATAGTTATCCATTGGTGGCATAATCTTGGTCATTGGTTGATTGTTTATGGTTCTAAAAGTTTCTTATGCATTCTAGTTTTTATTTCCTTAGTTGTTTTAGTTTGTTTACTTATTTATTTCATGTGTTTGTCTTGTTTAATCCACTCACTAACCTCTGTCTTGTCTAGCAGACCCAACTAGGCATGCAAATTCCATTGTTTTTCTCACCCAAGTGACGAAATAGGCACAACAACCATATTTTTTAAGTCAAAAGAAGACAACCACATTGTTTAAAGTGGGCTAGTGTTGTATCCTCTATTAGGGTTCAATTCCTTAAGCATGTTGTCTCTACTATCATATAAGGGGGTCCTTGATTAGTGGATTTGTGATAGATTTTAATTCAGGATAGGTGGTACATGCCCCAAGATGATGTATAGGAAGTTCCAACCTCTTGAAAGAGTCATAGTCTAAATCTATTATAAATTGATCATTTTTTGACCTACCAAAATAATGGGAAGGAAAACCATCATTTTTTGTCTGAAACCTACCAAGAATAATTTTGGGTTCATGGAATTGGATATATCAAATGTTAACATTTCATAATATAACTACATTAGGAGTATTTTAGGGTCATGAATCCATTTTTGTATTAAAAACAACAATTTCATCAAACCAAAATTACAATTTTGACAAATATTATATAGCTTGATTCCAGTCATAAAAAATTGGAAAAGATAAAAAAAACTTAAAATATTTAACATTTTTCATTGAAAAATAACTAATGCCCATATGTAACATCCCTCTCTTGCATGCACATGATATGAATTATTATTTGAGTACACTTGCATGTAAGTGATCCAGTTCAGTATATGATTGTTTGTTTCGCTTATGGATTATGATGTTGATGTTGTGGATATGATATTATGCTATTTGATATCTATGTATAGGTAGGTTCTAGTGATGGGTTTCTCCTGAGTGTGAAAGGCACTTGATAGATTGAGGATGTCATCAATGGATCTCCTTGGACTCTAGATTGAGTTGGGGAGTGGACTGTATATGGTTTGGGTATTTCTATTTTTTCATATATGACATATGAGCATGTATATTATGATGTTGTTATGGATTATTGACAGTGTTTCATGGTGGATGCAGGCTAATGATTTTTTTCTAATGAGACTCACATAAGGAGTAAAGGGGCCATGCACAACAAACAAAAATTGAGGGAGAGGTGTGGCATCAGCCCTCCCACAACCTTTTATCACTACCATTGTGGCTCGAATCGTATGTTAATGGTTACCTAGTTCGAGAGATCCACGATGCCATGAGGGTAGAATGAGCCAATCGCTCATGAATATTCTAAGGGGCACAAAATAATGCAAGTTTTGTATTCGTTATAGGCCCTTAGTCTCTCATAAGGTCGCCTGATCGAGCATTGACTCCAAGGGTTGGAAAACTACAAAAATCAGTCAAAGATCAGTGGCAACCTTGGAGCACGTAGTGCATCTTGAAGGGAATGTCACATAAACAAAACTTGAAAAAATGTGAGTGGCACCCTTAGAGCACGTAGTGCGTCTTGAATGGCATGTCACATAAATGAATATTGAACAAAGGTGAGTGGCACCTTTAGAGCACGTAGTGCGTCTTGAAGGGAAAATCGTTATTTTAATAAAGGTGAGTCAATGAACCTAGGTGCGTAGAAAACAATATTTTGTTTTGACATGGTCAACCTTAAAATAAATGTTAAATGAGTAAATTTATATTAATTATAAAATTCCCGTAAAAATTCTAAGCCTAGTTGAAAATTAAGCCTAGTTCTAAATAGGGTAAGAAGACTAAAAACTAAATAATCAATTAATAAAAAGGGGGGATGAAGAAAAAGAAAGTTAAGAATTTAAAAGAGAAATATTTTATCTAAATATTTAATTACTAATTTTGTGCAAGACATGCTAAATTGGAACTTACACAAGAAGGGAAATGAATGTAAAAAAAAGAAAGTGGAAACATAGAAAGGAATCTAGTCTAGTCTAAATAAAGAACTTTCCTAAATAAAACACAACTAAGTTTTAGAAAGGCGTCAGTATTTAAAAGGAAATAGAGGGAATAAAGGGACAACACTGAGCATTTTTATGAGCGCTTTTAGGATGGGTGAGGGAAATTTTCATTTAATTAAATTATATAAATGAATTTCTGGTCCAACTAAGGGATAGGGTGACAAGTGTATGGGGGAAAGTATTTCCTAATGAAATTTTAATAAAATGAATTAAACATGAAAATGGAAAGTGGTCACTAAGAAGAACTCTATAAAATTAATGGCTGAGAAGAGGAATTTATCATGTCTGGTATGTGTAAAGTTATGCTGACGATATTTCTTTGACTGATTTTTCTTGTGAGAGTTGGGATACCCAGCTTGAAGGACAGTGGTAGCTCGACCTTCCGAGATGAGTTGGGAGCTATATTTTTCTCTAGTTTTGTGTGCGTGGAACCTTTGCGGCTTGCGGGGCTAAGGGGGAAGAAGAGTACCCCTAGCATTGGTTGGGCGGTACCATTGAGGTCTTCACTATTAGCAAGCAGGAGATAGGAGGGAGCGCAAGAGAAAAAATCAACATCATATTTTTCACCTTCGATTATGGTAATCCTAAACTATGTTGATCTCATCAAGTTTGAAATTAAATGTAGTTTGATTCTATTGCATATGCATTCTAGGAAATTGTTCAAGTTTTTAAATTTTATGGAGACTTAATTTACTCATGTAGATGCACTGATTCCATCTTGTATTCGTTCTCCTTGAGAAATTCTCCCGGCCTTGTGTTTTCTTCTTGGCTTATTGATTAGTTTTTTTTTCTCCTTGGAAAAATCCTCGCACTGAAATGTTTTTTATTGATTGTTGTTTTCTTGAATAATTCATTTCCTCCCTGGCGAAGCCCAAGCTCCGAACATTGGTTGCATCCATATTTTTTTTTATGGCACCCTCACCCAGTAAAATTTAGCTCTTCTCCCAAACGATTTCACCCAACATTCTATTTTCTTTTTAATTAGCACTCTACACTCCGAACTATAAAATCGCAGGCTCATTGTCGTGGATTATTCACTGTTGGGAATTTCTCCTATCTTTCCATCTAACCTCTGTGTTTTTACACAACTTTTAGCTCTTAAATTACCTAGCACAAAAACGATTTACCTCTGCATTTTTACCAGGAGAATCCAGACGTTTTACGACACACATTTTTTTTTATTTCCTTGTAACTACCTTACACTCTACGTTTTTACTAGGATAATCTAGGAGTTTACTTGTTTTCTCTTAGAGATTCATCCTAATTTTCACCCAACGTTTTTCCTTGCTTCATGCAATGTTTTTAATCATTAAGGAACTTCCCTTTTCTTCATTTTTCACTCAACATTTCATTCTCTTTCTCCAAGCGTTTATCCCAAAAGTTCCTCTGCAATTTGGGGAGGGACACCCCTCAGTCATCTAGATTATCCTGCCCAGACTTCCTATCTTTTAGTTGTGAAATTGGGGAGAGATACCACCCCTACCACTAAAACTGCATGCCAGTTTATTTTCCCTGTCAGACTCACAACAAATTGGGGAGGGACACACCCTTAGCCACCTAAACTTTCCCTTCTCCTTTGCACTCACCACTAACAGGATTTGGGCTTGCTCATCGTTCCCTTCCCCTCATGATCTAGTGTAAATCCTTCCTCTCGGTTGCAAGTTTTCAAGCATCGCCTCTTCTAATGCTTGGTTCCTAGTGTTGATACCTTAATCATTGCCCTCCTTTTTTATTTCTGATTCCATAGATGAATATGTAGTCTCCTTGGCTAACGGAGTCAATGCCTTGTCAATCTCTAATTACTTCAGGTGTTAGTTTGGGAAATTTAATTTAATTCAATTAATGAAGGCCTTTACGCTAGTTACTGTTATGAATTTAAATTAATTCAATTAATTTTATTTAAGGGGCCATGAGCTAGATGGATTTATTAGTTGCTTGAGTAACAAATTTAACTTATTGATGTCATAATAGTTATTGTTAAGGTTTTATTTTATACACATGGCGTTTAAGTTAGATAAAATGATGAGGTGGTCATAATTGCTTCTCTTTTAATAATGGTTGAATAGTAATTTGCTTCATTAGCATGTATCAATGATATAAATTTAAATTCTACAAGGACTTACTTATGTCTTGTTAATTATCATTGTCATTGAATTTTTATGTACAATTGAGTGATAGTGTAATATACATTACATAAATTAACTTGTATCAATCACCATTAAGATCACTATGTAACCTACCAAGCTTGGTGAGGTTGATTGAATTAATTTATTAGTGTTTAGATCTCACGCGCCTTGAATAAGGTTGACGTTTGTTTCTTGTCATTATTCATTCGCGCCCTGAAATGATTATATTAGACACCTTGCGCGAAATAAATTTTATTGTAATGTATGTTGATTTAACAATTATTACTTGCGCTTTTAAAATTTATTAAGGTATGATGCATTAATATCTAGTTTCTATTGCGTCTTGAATATGGATGTTGCATCATTGGATTAGAATTTGGTTAATATTGTGCCCTTAATTATTATTGAAGTATGATTGATTCATTAATTGTATTCTACTGCATCTTGCGAAATAAATCGACTTATCTTGCGTCTTGAATTGTTGATGTGAAAATAATGAATTAATGGAATCGAATCATTGTGCACACTGAGTTATAATGTAATGTATGATGCTCAGATATTATTCCTCTTGTGTGAAATGCAAATTTATTATGAGAGTGTTGAGCACTCAACACACCCTAAAAAGTCTACGTCAAATTTCACCTTTTTGGGTACCACTTGATCTTTTGGCGTTGTCTATTATGAAAAATGTGTCCTTTGACTATCATTTTTTATTCTCATTTAGTCTTTTAAAGATTCTTTAAACATGTGAGAAATCTATAACTTAAAGAAATAAAGAATCAACAGCCAAAAAAATTCCAAACACGTTTGCGGACTCAACATCGGAAAGAATTACAGGAGGAAGAAAATCACTCAGGAACACTGCAGTCGTCGACTACCGATCCTCATCAGTGTCAACGAACGGACATTTTCTTTCATGAACGAACTTCACCAAGGACATCTCTGATGACCGATTCTCTCTGCATCAGAAAAAGGTTAAAAGAATAATCATTGAATGAAAAATAAATAATAATCATCGATCACCAACTTCCAAAACATTTTCAGTATCGAGAGATTCGAAGGACGATAACCCACGAAGAAACTGCAGGCTATTTTTATTCCCGATGGTCGATCCCCGATACTCACCTGGCATCAGGAGTCACAATGTTAAGCTCAGTTTAGTCTATTCGACTTAAACAAAATCTCGAGTCCGACCGTTACCAGTAAGCTAAGTTCTCAGTCGTTAGTACCCTATATCCCGAGTCAGTGGTGCCATGTCAATACCATACGATGAAGTCAATCGGCATCAAAAATTTTCTCAGGAGAATACTGATGGAAACATGCATAAGGATATCATCAATTCCCGATCTTCCCACTAAGAAGATGACACGATGGGACGTTTTAGCTCTAAGATATGCTAGATACGACACATTTAAAGGTTAATTAATTCCAGAATCTTGTACTAGTTTCTAATTCGTGCGCGAATCAAAAGGACGGTTTGAAATTTTTGATACAGTGCATTCCGCCCCCCCCCCCCACCCCCGCACACGCCTCCATCATCAACCCACGTAGAATTTATTTGCATATATTCAGTGGTAGATTGTTTTGAATTTCACACATTACTCGTATTAACTGGTTGATACGACTGATAGGATCTCTCCCGTTATATTCTCTAAGTCAATGAAAACAAGTTTATTCTGTGTGTGAAGGAATCTAGATCATCCAGAGGAGTGAGACAAGCAGTCTGAGGGTAGCTTACAAGGTCCAATGAGTATAAAAAACAATAGTTTAGCAAGCGTTACAGGTGTGTACCAGTCTATGGATGTTTTATGGTTCATTTCATACACTTTATCCAATGTCACTCTATACACCTGCATAAAGATCATTTTTGGTTGTGGGAATGATGCCTTTGAAGAAGCCCATCACCAAGAAATATCCAAGAGAACCAAAGCTACAAGAACCAGAGGTGGGAAAAGGTTCCTCTCCAGTAGTGGCGAGACAATTGGAATTCGCTCCAAAATCGGTGCCCCTCATCAAAACCAGCACCAAGAAATCTTTCGTTCAACCCTCGGCCTTTGGAGACACAAAGGAAAACATCAGGACTAAGATAGTATTCCCATTTTGGGAAGAAATTTTCAAGAATATTAAGTGGGAGGAACTCCCCGAATATACCCTGCACAATGATCCTGATACGAGAAGACTCGATGATGAAGTCCTCCTAAATTTCCGAAAGGCATATCTGCACATGGTGGAGAGAAGGACTCCAGTATTCCTCTGCATTGAACTCCTGAAATGACTTATTGATCAAATTGACACACAAATTTTTTTGATTAATGATGAAAATAGTGGGTGTGTCAGGGTTTTCCTCCCAGTGGAAGTGCTTAATTACTACAAGCTCAGAGATCCAAAAGAAAGGCTAAACACCAATTTAATTGTAAGCTTCTATGAGAAAAACAACACCAATGAGGCAATGGAGTCGTGGTGGAGAGAGGATTAAAATTTCACCAATCGGACCTCTGGCTGGTAATTGACTGCTAACTTGAGGGAGTCGTACATCTACCTAATGTCTCTCCTCTGTCAATTGCATGGGGAGAAATACTACTCAGAATTTTCAGAGGCTTGTATACCTCTAGATTATATGGTGGCCATTTCCAGAATAAGTTTTATCTGGGTTGCCATCATCTCCAAAAAACTAAGCACTTGCATACGACAAGCTAAAACGTCGAAAGAGGGAGAAACCCCATCCTTCTATATGGATTCCTATCTATTGGACATCATTTGTGCTAGAAATTCCTTCACCATAATGAACTTGAGTTGGCACACATTAGAGCTCTCGATCCATGTGTATTTCGGCATCTTGTGGGAGAACAGGTACAAAAAATCCTACTCTCTCATCTACGATGAGCTTATCACACGTATTTATTTCTTGTTGTTCAAGAAAGAGTTCCCAAGGCTGTTACATGTAGCCAAAAAGGTTCTATTGAAAGTTGGCCATTGGTATCTGGATGAGCGCAATACTTACATCAGGGTTTTCGACACCACCGAAGCACCCCATATGTTACCTGTATATGTCCTCGGTCGACTAGTTGTAGGGAAAATCTATTATCAGACCAGCCTGCAAGGTTATAATTCTACTTTGGTAAAGGATAATAAGAGGGCCTTCATACCCTATGGGTTCCATATTGGTTTCTACATGGTAAAGTACACAACGCAGGCCAAGCAAGAAGGGTTAAGCCAATTGGAGTTTTGATTCCAAACTGGTCATTTTCGCAAGAACGACCCCAAGGGCCTGGTCCTAAAGCACGTGCAATAGGTATCATCTTGCTGGTCATATGCCCACGATAGGTTTGAGGATGAGATATTCACCAAAAATGCTCAAAGTTGGGATGAGGTGGCGGCTAGGATGGTTGAACCTAAAGAAACCAGGTTAGAGGCCATGAGTTGCGATGAGAAAGAAACAATATTGGAACAATCGTCTCAATAAATCCTCAGGGCTAGAGAAGAAAGGATAACACCTGAATCAGTCAAAGCAGTGGAAAATCCTCAAGAAGCCACCGAAATAATGAAGATTCCCCAGGTAACCTTGGTAGAATATAGGAATTTCTCCGAGGTTCAAGCTATACAGGGGATGGGGGGACTCATGTATCAACAACCCAACTCTTAATGAAGTGGATGTAGGATAACTTGGACCTTGTCAGATGGACGAGGCCTCCTACCGATAACCCAGAGGAAATCTCGGCAGGGTCAAGTGGCCCTTATATCACGAACCTTGATAACATCAATGGGTCTGATAACCATGAATCCACAATGCCATCGGCTCGATCACTGGTAGGAGTGACGACTCAATCAAAGGCAGGATGCGTATCAATAGAAACAAGCGTGCCTAATCCTTTGAGCGAGTTTATAAATAAATATAGTTATGATGAAAGCCCGGAGGCATCTCGCGGGACCCCTATGTGTGTCCAAGAAGAAAAGGGACCTGAGAATACTTCTTCTCATGCTCTCGAGGTCCAAACCAAGGATATCCCACAAAAGGAAATAAAGACCAAAAACATTTCCGACACAAAGAGGCTTGATGTGATGAAAACATGAGTAGACAATCTGAAGGACAAGTCAGAACCAGATGAGCCAAAGGAAGGATCCGCACAAAAGGAAATCGGCGTTTCAACGGTCGATGAACAAGTAAGTATCAAGTCTTTTCCTGACCCCTCTATTTTTCTTGATACTCAGATCCTCGACAAGTGACAAGTGGAGGCCAGGCCTTTGGAGCACAATGAGAAATTTCAAGAACCTGACCTCGAACAAATATACACCACCGAAAATTTTGGAAATACACTCACATGGGGTGATCAACAGATTCTTGAACCTATGGACGAGGTAGCTAATATTTATGTGATCTACTATGATCGAAAGAGGAAGGACATCATCCAGAGAACCAAAAGGAGAAGGAGGATCATGTTGGATCTCTCCATCCTCATCACTACAGAGGAAAACTTGATAAACACAGAAAATGCCAAAACATCTGAGTCCTCGACATGAGGATGGTGCTCTCTGATGCCTCTCTGGACAGAGCCAAACGAGATGAAAAGGAGCTAGTCACCACCCTGAAGGAAATAGAACACTTCCACCACCTGGTTGAATACTATCAGGGCGCCACTCATACCACAGTATACCTGAGAAGCGAGTTCAAAGAAGCTTACAACCAATTCAAAACAGAGAGGCACCTTTTTACTGGAAAGATAGATGAGCTTTAGGAAGACACTCTCATGAAACTCAAAACATGCAAGGATATGGAGCAGTGGAATGAAAGGGTGCAACAAGCTGTGGAGAGACTAGAATACATTGGTGCAGCTCAACAGGGACGAAGTAGAGAAGAACACGGCATTTGAATGCTGTGAAATAACAGTCTTGACCACATGAAGAGATCAGCCAGGTATTGGGCTAAGATGTCTCAGGAACCACACCAAAAAATTCAAGAGTAGTGGAACAATTGCAAGAAATATTGGGAAAAAATCAACAAAATGATGAAGGATATCTAACTCCCCGAGTTCAACACCCCCGACAGGTTCATCGACTTGTGTGACATAGTCGAATCGCATACCAAGCAAGATTTATTGTGGGTCGAAGAGCTGGTGACAGTGGTCGACACAACACCAGAGCAAGTCCAAATATTTATGGAACATATGATTAGAGATCATACTATGCTACAGTAGTTAAACACCAGTCTAGTGAAGTATCGAGCGCATGCGGTGGAGATAAGAGGAATTTACATGGCTCCGATGGAGAAACACAGATTTCCATGGGTCCAAACTTGTGAGGATTTTTTTTATCAGTTGGTCGGAGTATGAGGAAACTCACCCTTTCAAGTGATATCTCGAGTTGACTATTAAAGAAACTATTTGGAGAGGTGTTATAACCCTAAAATGCACCATACAGGTTTACCTGGCATCAGGCCAACTCATGCCTCTTCCTAGCCAAAGCCATGCTGAGTAATTCCTCAAAAAACCACTTAAAACAAGCAACCCGTGCCCTAACTTCTCACTAGGCGTGGGCAACCACTTGCTGTCCTTTTACTGCACGCGGGCATCCGCGGGCTAGCCCAAAACAGCCCGCGGGTACCTAACAAAGCAAAAAATCAGGAAATTTTCCGCCGGGACACGAGGCTTTTTGTCAGTTAACTGAAACTCTCCGCCATGCATGGCCGAGAGTTCGCCTAAAACCCTAGCTCTTCCTAGCCTATAAAAGGAGGGGTAGGGGTACTAATCAAAAGAGGAAAAAGGATAGCAAAGAAACTCTGCCAAAATTGCCAAGCCTATTATTGTCCCCACCCTTTGGCTTTGCCTTAAGCTTCAGGAGAACTTCATGTTATAGCAGTTGGAGGACAAAAGAAGAGGAGGAGACCAGGATTAGGATCGAGGAACGGTGGCCAGTCTCAGAACTCATTGTAAGTGATTCATTTTGAGACTAATAAAAAAGATGCTTTTCCCGTCCCAAGTTCATGAATCTCATCTATGTTATTTGATTTATGTGTTATTTCTAACCCTCTAGTAA
>ML853449.1:0-13016 GCA_009831015.1 Picea engelmannii
TCACTACTCTCTGTTCAGTCAGTTAATTGAAGACTAGTTGACTAGTTAACTCAACTAAGTGGCAGTTCACTCCTGTAAATGCCTGAGAGACTAGACTAGGTGGCAGTTCACTCCTATAATTGTTGGTGTGTGTCCAGATCACTCTAGACCACCACTATGGTGCATTGGTTCTCCCCCAGTGCGCACTCATTGAGTTATATAGAGTATATCATGTGTAAATTATTCATTATTCATAACGGTTAATGAGAATTCTTTCATTCTTTCTCTCCTTCTTCTTTCTCAAATTCTCTCTGCAAATGTGTGTATTCTTGTTTAGCTAGATCTATTATGTGCAGGTTCAACACATTTACACACAAGGTATAATTAATCTTCCCACTTGGACGATTTATCCATCGCATACATGCAAATCATGTCTTCAATTGCTTGATTTACTCTTTCAATATGCCCATCTATTTGCAGATGGTAAGCAACATTGAAACTCAGTTTGGTTCCCAAGCATTCAAAAATACTTTTCCAAAAATTCGAAGTGAACTTTGTATCACTATCTGATTCAATTGTCATGGGAATCCGTGCAACTTAAAAATTCCCTTAATGAAAATTTTGAAATCTTTGTTTCCTTATGAGTATACTTTATGGGAACAAAATGGGCCACTTTCATTAATTTATCAACTACAACCATGATAACATCACATTGCTTCATTGTTTTGGAAATCTCATAATAAATTCAATCGTTATTACTTTGCATTTCCATTTGGGAAGTGGAAAAGGTTGCAACAAATCTTCTAGGTGTTAATTCCCATCCTTGATCTACTGACATTTCAAGCATCTTGGAATTATTCAACAACACCCCTTTTAATTCCAGACCAAAAGTATTGCTTCCTTGTTGCAACAATAATTTTTTGGTATCTTGGATGACTAGAATATGGTATTTTATGGATTTCATCCATAATAATTGTCCCATATTTGTCGAGTTGGTAATATACATTATATTTTTGTAAATAAGAAGTCCATCACCACTTGGTTGATAGATTTCATAATTCCTCTTTATTTCCTCTTAATATGGTCCATCTCTCACTTGAATATAATGTTCATCAATAAAAAGGGACTCTACTGATGTTTTCTTCAAAATATATTTACAAATGTTGGTTACTACCACATGAATTTTCTTGCGAAGTGCATCTACAACCTTGTTTTCCTTCCCTTTTATGTGTTTTATTTCAAAATCAAAATTGTGGAGAAATTCGAACCATGTTTCTTACCTAAAATTCAAGTTTGGTTGGTCAAATATATACTTCAAGCTAATATCATATGTCATTAGCAAGAACAACCTGACCATCAAGCAATGTCACTAGATCTTCAATGTATGGACTACAACAACAAGTTCTAGGGCATGAGAAATATAATTTTTCTTAGTTTTTGACATGATAATTTAGTTTTCATGAGTCGCAACACACCATATGGTTATATTTCATAACAATTCCACCAATTTATTCCCTACATGCATCTATACACACAACAAGGTCTTTCTATGGATCTACAATCTTCAATATAGGTGCACTAATGAAAATATTTTTCAACCATTGACAACTTTCCACACATTATTGGGACCATTTGAACTTATTCCATTTATTTTGCAAAGAAGTTATTGGGCTTGTAATCTTGGAGAATCCATAAATGTATCTCCAATAATAACTAGCAAGACCTATGAAGGATATCACATCAATAACATTCTTTGCAAAAGGGATAATTCACTATGGCCTCAATCATTTTCGGATCCATACATACTCCTTGTGAGATAATGTGACCCAAATAATGAACATGTTTCTCATAGATGTTACATTTTTTGAGTTTTTTATCCATCTTGTGTTCTCTTAACACTTTCAAAACCATTAAAAATGATCCTCGTTCTCTTCTTCAAATTTCGAATAAATCATAGTATCATCAAGGAAAACAAGCAGAAACTTGTCCAAGTATTTATTCAAGACACTTTTTATGAGGCATATGAATGTAGTTGGTGCATTTATGAAATTGAATGATATAACTATATATTCACAATGACCATACCTTGTTCTAAAGATTGACTTGTGGATTTATTATTCCTTAATTATGACTTGAAAATATACCTTCTCATTTGGTCAAATACGACAACAATTCAAGGCAATAGAAAGTTGTTCTTTACTATTACTTTTTTTAGTTGTCTATAGTTAATAAATGTCTAGAGAGTTCCACATTTCTCTTTGAAAAATAAGAATATTTCTCCCCATGGGGATAAACTTATCCACCTGTATCGGTGCTCATTCTAAAAGGATCCTTACGAACTAGTGTAGTTCCAAGAGTAAGGTCAATTGAAAAATTAATATCTCTTTTTGGGAGTAGTATTGGTAAATCATCGAGAATACATATTTTAATTATTGTAATAAAGGATAGGCCTTGATATTTGGCCCTTTATACTCCAATGGTTCCAATACATAGGTTGTATACCATTGTCATCACTTTCTATAGAACTTATTTAGTTGCAAGGCTGAAATTTTCCTAATAGAGATCACCTTTGGAATACCTATCCTTCTTGAGTTTTCATGTTCACCAATGCAATAAAAGGTATTATTGTAGCAATCAATATTTATTCAATGTGCTTCCAACCAATCCACCAATGAGAACATCATATGAACCAAGTGGTAAGATGTTCAAGTTTTCTCATCTGAAGAGCCATTCAGTTCTAACAAACATCTCTCCACCAGTTCCCTGATTATTTTCTTGGTTCCAATGGTTAATTGAAATAACCATGACTTACTATTATTATGCTTCTTAAGACCCATGATTTGAACACTTTAGGAGGAATAGTACATACTGCATCATTGGCAATTGTAGCCTCCCAAATGTTTTGAACATTCTCAGTGTTCTCTTTTTGGTATGGAAATGTTTTTAGAAAAATAATCTTCCTCACATATCCAACATTAAATAGGATATCTTGGCCCCTTTCCCATTGATTCAACAATCTTAGTTCCCCTTCATGCTAGTTGATTATGTTGAAAATTCTTTGTCTGGTTTTTGTAGTGAGGCTTGAACATTTTCTTTGTTTCGTAAAGATTCTCCTTTTTCTCCTTCCATGCCCTGTGAATCTGTAGCTTGTTTATGTTATTCTCATAGAAATATTTATCCTTTCCAAATTCCTCATCAAAAGTCCCAAAATAATCAAATTCAATCTTCTCCTTGTAGAATTAAGGAAATCTATTTAAGAAGCAATGAATCTTCAACTTCTCATCTATGATGTCGTTAACATATCTAAACAACTACAAGAATTCATTTTCATATTCCTTTATGGTTATTTGTCCTAAATTTAATTCGTGGAATTCCTTGATTTTAACCTCACAATACTTGTGAGAGAGATACTTTTGCTAAAGTACTTCTTGAACTATTTCTAGACAATCTTTCTCTCACAATTTTTTTCACTTGTTTGATATGTTCCCGCTAAATTGATGCCCTGCAATCCTGATCCGTAAACGAGGGACTTATATCCCACTCACTTCACCAAGATGGATCGTTTTTGGAATTAAAGTTCTTTTTTTATATTGAGTGTAATACCCCTGGGATGAACCCCAATTGTAAATGTACATGTGTTTTATAGGTTGGTGAGACAAGATATTAGAGGCCAAAGTTATTTTTTTATTATTAGGTCAGAGAGCCTAGATGATAAAAGTCCAGTGAGCCTATCATTTTAATATGTAATCACTCATATTATTAATAAAATACATCATTATTGTAGACGAAGTCAAACAAAAGAGTACGAGGGGCTAGGAATCCATAAGAGGGAAAGGGGGATAAGGGCTTAAGGAAGAGGGGCTAATTCAAGGGAGATTAAGCCAAGAAATAAAATAATATTATTCCTAAAGTATTAAGTATTATAACATTACGTTATCCTAAGTTTCCAAGGGAAGGGAACATATTACAAGTGGGGAACAAGTTAGTTCCTTGTGTGCCAAGTGTCAAGTTGGGTGAATGCATATATAGTATTGAGAATTAGTGTAATTCTCATTCATTCTATATTTCATACTATGGCTTGAGAGTGGATTTATGGAACATGGGTGACCCTATAAATTCTTGGTTTTTTGGGTCTAAAGAGGGAGGTTCTCAGGCCTATGAGATTTGGGTTGAGGAAGCAGGTTTTCATGCATGTGACCATTGGGTTGAAGAGGCAGGTTGTTAGTCCTGTGAGAAGCATTGTGTTTCAAGTACCACAACACTCAGAGACTTCTTGGACAACCTATTTCGGAATCCTTGGAAGGGAAGTGGGAGAGTCAAAGGACTATTGAGAAGAGAAGGGATACACTTCCTGGGGTGGGACAGGTTGAGATGAATGAGAGGATTTTAGGTGGAACCGTTGCTATAGTTTATTCCATTGACCATTCCTTATTTGGATGAGTGTTTTTTACCTTAGTGGGAATGGTGAGAGAACCTTTTCCCTGGTGGAGTGAGAGCCCCAACTCATGGGTGACCCACTACTGAGAGTTTATGAGCAGTGAATTCTATGGTTGGGAGGAATGTTTGAAATCTGCATCCAGTCAGTGTTTTATAAACGATAAGTGTCTTATTGTGTTCTTATTTAATACTATGTGTTTAATCGAGTTAAATATGTCATGGGTTTTCCTGTATAATTATGCGTGTATATAATTCTTGTTAGTTTGCATCATTTTGTTCATATGCAAAGAAGTTTTTATTAATTAAATGGTATCAAAGAGTCATAATTTTGTGTGGCATGGCCCATATTGAGGATGGGGATGATAAAAAGTTCTATCAAAGATCTAGTTTCAACATTGGACGTGTAAGGGCCAAAGACATAGCACAAAATTGAGAATTCCAAAGTATGCATGCAAATCGTTTGATAGAATGTCGGAAGGGGATGTCTTCAATATGTTTGTTAAAATTACTCTTGTGAATTTTGGAGAAATTCACAGGAAATTTGAGAGGAATGAGCCCAAGAGTTAAAATTTTGAATTTTAATTGTTATTTGGGCATTTTTGGTCTTGTAAATCACCAAATTTCATAATTGCAGAGCACCATGGAAAAATTGGGAAAAATCCTCGATTTTTGCAATACAATCCATGGAGAATTCAACGTGGATTATTCAAATTTCAGGTGCATAGGTTAAATTTATGCTTATAGGGAAAAAATAGGTTGTAGCGAAGATAATTATAGATCTTCAATGGCAACCCGAGGATATAAATATGAAATTGGGTGTAATTAGAAATATTAAAAAATTTGAAAATTGGAAAAATTTGGGTATTTTTTCGTACAATGACGTCCATTTCAATTTTCACATGCAACTCTATGTGAATAATTATCAAATCTGAAAATTTCTTCCTAGTGATTTAACAGTACAATCCTAGTTGTTATCACTGAACAATTTTACAGTGAAAATTATTGACTGAAAACATATGCAGTGGATACACAAAGATCAAAGATGAATCATCAATACACATGAGACACAAATTTCAATTCATACTCTTGTTATCATCATAAATCCTGATGGAAAATAATCCCTCCCAAACAATACAACATCACCAAAATATTAGGACAACCACGTCCTCCAAAGTCACCAAAACTAAGAACAACCTTGTTCTCCAATAACCATACAAATCAGAAAATCAAACCTTAAAAATATTCTAGAAAACTCCTCTGACCACAAACTTGTTGCAGACCACCTGTAGGACCTACTAAGGTCACCTAATTTCATCCTATATATACCTAATCCTACCTAGAAGAACTTTTATGGATGTACATGACTATTCGTACAACAACCCGCATACGTACACCATTATTCCCACTGCAACCCACGTACATGCGAAAAACTTTATGGACCCTTCTATGACTCACTCCACTCATACAAATTATTCCTTCTACTATTTCCTCTCTCTCCCACATGTGTTGTGTGCTTTTCCCTACCAAGAACAAAAGATAGATAGTCCTCAACCATATGCTAGATTTTCCACCCTAGCATAATTTCCCTTTGCTGAAATCGCCAATCCTCCTAGCACATGTGAAAACTCACTTATGTTAGCTCCATCATGTATCCACACATTCTACATAATATGTAATGTCACAATGACCTCTCTCCTTTATACACAATCCTTATTGGTATTCATAGAATACCCTTCACAAGTCAACATCAAATTAGGATTTTCTTGTGGGTTTGAAGCCCCAACAAAATCCCACAAATCCCATCACCAAACCCATGAAGTACCCACTCAAATACAAGGGGGTTTTCACCAAACCATAAGTTTTATGTGGTGCTCACGATGATTCCCACATTCCCAACAACTAGGTTTATGTGAGAATACTTTCTCGAAGCTACAAAAATCAACACTCCCTCTTAGTGAGGAAGGTATCATCACCACACTCCACAAGTGGCAATACCTCCCTATTCTACAAACCCATAGACACTCCTTAGTGAGGGAGGAATTCCATCCTCCATCATCACCTGGAAGTAGATGTTTCTCTCATACTATATCCTCTACCACAACTATGTTTAAAGGACAAAATGATGCACCGTCAACTGGAAGGTCAAATCTAGACCGAGGTTGTCTAGTTAAACCAAGCCATTTGGAATGAAATGACTTGACGGATTTAATGGCTCTATTGACCAACTAAAGTCCTAAAAATGATAAAAGAAATAAACTAATCTAAGGCTATGATACTAAGAATATAAGTTTACTAAATGTAGATGTTCAAATAGAAGCATAAATATGTACAAATTATTATAGACAGTCTATATATAACTTGCAAGGTTTACTGGAAAACTTGCGAAATGAAAGTTCATGAAAGTGTTTCTAAATTAAATAAAGAAAGCACATACCTTTACAGTTTTATTTTTGAATATTAAAAGATCTAAAACTAATGAATGTTGAGAAAATATAATTGAAATAAGAATACATAAAAATTCAAAGCTAATTCATGTTGTCCTTATTTCATTAATAAATAGAAAGAAAATGAACTAATCTGTAACTAATTGACTAGGCTAATTTTTTCTTCATGTGTCATTCAATCTCCTAACTATCCTACATGTAAGGGAAACCTATGACAAAACAATGCTAATACTCTGAGAAGAAATTCAAAGGTGTATTGAAATGTGAATATAGCAACAGAATGATAAATGCAAAGATCTGGTGACCTTATGATAATCAATACTTATCAAGAGAGGAAACTCACTTTCAAGCACTAATATAATCCATCATTTAATACCAAGAATAAATCAATAATTATCAAATGGTATATTGATCACATATACTAAATGGAATAAAAAAATATAGACATCATCTGAATATTAAATGATATGAAACAACATATGACAATGAGACTAAAGCTACATCAAACATAATAATATTTCATAAAACCAAGATAATAAAGAACACAAGGGAATGAGCATCACACAAGTCTAAATCCAATGGTAGATAGCTTTTCCGTATAAGTTCTCCGAGTCATATTTCCATAATGTATCCCATCCAAATATACTTCACTATTAACAGTGATCACTATTTAAACTAGTTTTGGATTCACAACTCTTATCGTGCAAGATAGAGTGTAATCCCCCCAAAAAATAGATTCATTTTTAAAAAATTAGTACAACTGGAAACCACCCCTGTACAACGGAGTTTTTCAAAATAAAATATAAAAACTACTAAATAATAGAGCGTATGATCCAAGATGTTTTCTCTGTGCAATCAACATCATAATCATCAATTTCTTATGGATACCAAAACAGATTTGATATTCAGGAAACAATGCTAACTATTATTCAAAAAATAGACTGTCTACAAAATCATAGATTCTTTAGCTGGTCTTATTATTAACAAAAAAAAAAAAAAACTAAATATTCCTATTTTGACTTTCATAAAAATAAAATAAAATCAAACAAAATCACTTCTACCATTTAGAAATTAGAATGAGAAGGATCAGATAGTTTTTCAATTAATGATTTCATTGAACTAAATTCTTGTATATTTTGAGTCTCTTATTTGCTCGTTTTGCGCATCAATTCTTGGTTTTCCTATTTGAGTAAAGCATTTCAAGCTACCAAACATTTTACCTATGCCCAAAATAACAGAAAATCCCTAAAATAGCATTTTTGAAGAAAGAATATGGACCGTCGGATCATGGGACACGTGGCAAGAGGACAATGTTTTAGCTGACTCACACATAGGAAAAGCCAAGAGCACAGTTGAGAGAAATCTCGACTTGATCACGACCGTTTGATCATGAAAGGATGTGAGTTGTCGATCTGAGACATTGATATGTCAGGGCTTTGGGAGTTTGGAGAGTGAGCTGAATAACATTGGGAAATCTCGATACATGAAATCGTGATTCGATCTCGACCATTGGATCATGGAAGGATGTGAGCCATCGATCTAAAGTGTTTTATATCGAGGATTTGGGGATCAGGGAAATAGAGGTGAATCACATCGGGAAATCCTGATACATGAAATCTCGATTCGATCTCGACCGTTGGATCACGAAAGGATGTGAGTCGTTGATCTGAAGTGTTTTATATCGCGGTTTCGAGGATCAGGGAAACAGAGGTGAATAACATCAGGAAATATTGATATGAAAAATCCTGATTCGATCTCAACCATTGGATCATGGAAGGATGTGAGCCTTCAATCTGAGACAATGATATCTTAGGGTTTCAGGAGTTGGGAGAGTGAGGTGAATAACACTGGGAAATCCAGATACGCGAAATCGCGATTCGATCTTGACCATTGGATCACAGAAGGATGTGAGCTATCGATCTAAAGTTTTTTATATCGGGGTTTTGAGGATCGGGGAAATAGAAGTGAATCACATAGGGAAATCCTGATACGTGAAATCCTGATTTGATCTCAACCATTGGATCATAGAAGGATGTGAGCCACCGATCTGAGACACTGATATATCGGGGTTTCGGGAGTCGGGAGAGTGAGGTGACTAACTCTGGGAAATCCCGATACACGAAATCGCGATTCAATCTCAACCATTGGATCACGAAAGGATGTGAGTCGTCGATCTGAAGTGTTTTATATCGGGGGTACGGGGATCAGAGAAGTCAAGGTTGGATTGCATGGAAATAACCGATACGCGAAATCCCAAAACAACTTTTGGGTTAAGCCATGGGTTTTGTGCGTTTATACACTTCAAGGAATCGACTAAGTCATGAGACCCATAACACATAAAGATTGTGGTGGTAATTTAATTAATGAAATCATAAAACTTGAATCTTAGAAACATACATATACCTTCAAAGTGAAAATCTTAGGTAGAAGATATAAAGCCTAAAACAATTTTTTATTTAAATTCAATCTTACAGTCATGAACAAAACAAACGAAAATCCAACAAAAATCTCATAAGATAAATTTAGCTCAATAATGGCCAAGAAGCTGAGAAACATGCATGTTCATAAATTTAAGGAGGTGGTAGCTATAGAAAGGTATAATCCTTTTGTGGCGATTTTAATTATGATAAAACATTAACAGGATTATTGGTTGCCAACAATGACGACATACTGGGTGAAGCACTTATCTCTGTATCATCAAAAAAATTGTGTTAGGGCTTCAGATGAAATGAATTTTCATAAACAGTTAACAACAAACCAATCATTTTGATTATAACTCAGAAATAATTCATTTAGCATCAAATGTTCTTTTTTTCAAACAAATTCCATCTGGTATCTGATTTAGATTTCAAGTGTAGTGGTGTTTATGATTTTGACTTCGATACTGTTGACAGCGTCGTTGCTGCCAACAAACGTCCATAGCCTCAGCAGGGATGCCATTTAACCCACTCTAGTACCTTTATCCTATCCAAGATTTGTCCATTCACAATAATGAACATTTTTCACACTTGATCAAATTAAAAGACACATCTAAGGATCTTCTTAAACCCAACATTGCTTTGCTTCCAGCAGGCCTGTTCAGTACCCCGGTGAAGTTTCCTTGGTATCATGCATGCATTTACTCATTTCCATCATACATGTTCAGTGTCCCGGCGGGTTTACAAACACTTACCACACCTTACAGTGCTTTCAACCCTTTATAATTTTTTTATAATTTCCAAAACTTCCTGATATTCAAGAGGGCAGGGTGATACTGAAAATCCTAAAGTTTGAAATGAAAATTTTGATCATTTACAAATTATTTTACTATTTTGATGACCTTCATCATGATTTGGACACTTAGATTTCTTGTTAAGAAACCATATCGAGGATGGGAAGGTACGGTTGAGTTGTTTTCTTTAAAACATGGACATCACTAGAAGTTTGTTAAGGATGATCGTGTCTTCTTGTAATTTTAATGAGAAACTAGAAACATTGATTTTAAACAGAAAATTACTTCTGTTATTCTGAGTATTAGCACATACTTCCTAGGTGCTAAGAAAATTATCAATTGTTTCTATAGAACAAGAGTTATGATTCCCTTCAAAAAATGAAATGGCGATTCAGACATAATTATTCAGAAAACAAATCAAAATCAAGTAAAATGAAAAGAACCAAAATAAAAAACAAAAAAGGAAATTAAAAATATTCACAAGAGGGTGGATCTGAAATCATCAAATGAAATATCTCTTGAGAGAGACTAAAAGAAAAAGAGAAAAAACCTTATTAATATGAGTGCAGTCCTACTCGTGGCACCTTGGGTTAGGGTAGAATTGACAATTCATATTTACTTATCTCTTTACTTTTCATTTAAAATTTTCATGATGATACTACATTTTTGAAAATAAATGTTCAACGAAAAGAAGAGAGAAAATGGTCAAAGTAATTCCCTGATAACAATCATATTATGGTTCTCTTGGTGCACCCACTTGTGTTCATAATTGCATTATTACAAAGAGAAATAATGAGAAATAAAACTAGAAGAAAACCTACTCCTAAACCTACTCTAACTACTAAACAAATCAAAATACCAAGTGAAGTCATGCTTCCAATGTAGCCCTCAGAGTAACTCAATCTTGCAATGGAAACAAAATCAAATATTACTAACAAGAATGGTAGTATATCAAAAAATGACAAAAATGTATCATACTTACTTTTATCATCATCATTTAAAAAAAAAGCACAAATTACCTTACCATTCCCTTGAACATTATTTTTGTATGAACCCTCCAGTCATTCTGCAATTTTGTCATTATATGGGTCACAAAAATATGAAAAAATGAGTTTGTGAAGCTTGTGAAGCTTGTGAGAGTTATGGGGACCTAACATAACCATCGACCTAGACCGAAGTGCCCCATCCTCCAGAAAAATTTCCTTTCATTCCATATTTTCTCCATCTGAAGGATATAAAATGAGTGTGTCAAAGTTACCTCCTTGATCTCTAAATAAAATAAAGAAAATCTTACCATTCCCTGGAAACTTTTCAAGATATGAATACTCCAACCAATCTGCAATCATGTCATAATACATGCAATTACTAACATGGGATTGTTTGAAAGAATTCATATACAACAAAAATTCTTGATGAGAATAAAGTATTAGACTATCAAGGAAAGAATCTTGTAAAGAGTTCGGATCAATATGGCGATAACTTATCGTGATTATCAATAGGAAAAGAAGTGTCTCATTCTCTCGAAACTTTCCATTGAGCTTAAAAAATTCAAGGTTAACTATTCGAGGTGGACTAAATGGAACAACCAACATTTTTGAATAATCATCACTGGTAGTAATATTTGGTCGATTATACTTTTCAACCTCAAATAAATGATCATGGAAAAATTTAGATCCTTCTTTAAACACAAATTGAGATGAATCAATGGAATATGAAATTTGGAACTCTTTCAAATCATTTTTTGATTTACCCATGGATAATTGATGAGAATAAAAATTAATATTTTCATGGGCATAATTATTTTCCTCTTTATCTTCTATTCGGTAATCTCTATTAATTTGTACCTGATTATATAATGTTGAATTCTCTCCAAGGTAATATGGAACACCCAATTGCACAACATTGGGATCAAAAATATCAAGGTACAAGGAATAATATGTAGAAGAATTGAGGAGACGAAATACATCTCTTGAAATGATAGGTATATGCATTTTGAAATATGGTTTTGTTCCCTCTCCTTGTATAAACTGATCAACCTCTGTTTTATTCTTTTTTAAAGAGTACGAGACGGTTTGTAACAACCCTCCTTGTTACGACAACGACTCTATAACAGGTGTAAAAAAAATTTTTGTTTAAGGTGTGTGTGTGCGTGTGAAAGGGTAACCGACGCACTTGACTCTACATCGCCACCTGACAACTAACCTGATGCAACCTTGATGATCACGCAAGAAGACACAAGCGCACCACCATTGACTGCCACCGCTGAGGAAGGCGCATGACAAGAGGACTGCCACACGAAAGCCCAAGTTTAACCTTGTTTAAATGAATCAACAACCCTTATGTATTCCTCCGAGTACTTTTGTTGTACGGAAATCCAGTACACTCCACCATATACGTTTATCAAAAAAAGTAGTTACACTAGCATTACAATAAGGTAGCCATATCATTACAATCTCTAACTGCACTAACGCTGCAATAACATGACAAGGATCAAGCAATTCATAGGATATCAACACTTAACAGGGTATTCTATTTATAATGCAAGAACGATACATGTACATATCCCCATCGGTATATGACCCTGATCTCGCTTTACAATACATTGCACATACAATAATAATGAACTTACATCTCATAGGTTTCCCACGCTAACAATGCATTTTATAAGAACTAGTCCTTCGTTTCATGCTACAAGATCCTTACTAGGTTACCACCCCTAACATCCAACTTATAACTCCTTGGACCAAGATTCGAACCAATAATTATCTCAACCACGCGACGTTCATAACTCCATGGTTAACGCAACTTCAACATCTATTATCGTCGGTGCTAAGGTAACATATCATTAACTAAATGATTATTATGTAGACGTCAATAAGGTAATATTTACATTGCCATCTAATTGTATGATCGGTCTACATGCGTAAAGTATCATTAGCAGTAAA
>ML853449.1:13116-42733 GCA_009831015.1 Picea engelmannii
TTTTCAAAAATGTAGTATCATCATGAAAATTTTAAATGAAAAGTAAAGAGATAAGTAAATATGAATTGTCAATTCTACCCTAACCCAAGGTGCCACGAGTAGGACTGCACTCATATTAATAAGGTTTTTTCTCTTTTTCTTTTAGTCTCTCTCAAGAGATATTTCATTTGATGATTTCAGATCCACCCTCTTGTGAATATTTTTAATTTCCTTTTTTGTTTTTTATTTTGGTTCTTTTCATTTTACTTGATTTTGATTTGTTTTCTGAATAATTATGTCTGAATCGCCATTTCATTTTTTGAAGGGAATCATAACTCTTGTTCTATAGAAACAATTGATAATTTTCTTAGCACCTAGGAAGTATGTGCTAATACTCAGAATAACAGAAGTAATTTTCTGTTTAAAATCAATGTTTCTAGTTTCTCATTAAAATTACAAGAAGACACGATCATCCTTAACAAACTTCTAGTGATGTCCATGTTTTAAAGAAAACAACTCAACCGTACCTTCCCATCCTCGATATGGTTTCTTAACAAGAAATCTAAGTGTCCAAATCATGATGAAGGTCATCAAAATAGTAAAATAATTTGTAAATGATCAAAATTTTCATTTCAAACTTTAGGATTTTCAGTATCACCCTGCCCTCTTGAATATCAGGAAGTTTTGGAAATTATAAAAAAATTATAAAGGGTTGAAAGCACTGTAAGGTGTGGTAAGTGTTTGTAAACCCGCCGGGACACTGAACATGTATGATGGAAATGAGTAAATGCATGCATGATACCAAGGAAACTTCACCGGGGTACTGAACAGGCCTGCTGGAAGCAAAGCAATGTTGGGTTTAAGAAGATCCTTAGATGTGTCTTTTAATTTGATCAAGTGTGAAAAATGTTCATTATTGTGAATGGACAAATCTTGGATAGGATAAAGGTACTAGAGTGGGTTAAATGGCATCCCTGCTGAGGCTATGGACGTTTGTTGGCAGCAACGACGCTGTCAACAGTATCGAAGTCAAAATCATAAACACCACTACACTTGAAATCTAAATCAGATACCAGATGGAATTTGTTTGAAAAAAAGAACATTTGATGCTAAATGAATTATTTCTGAGTTATAATCAAAATGATTGGTTTGTTGTTAACTGTTTATGAAAATTCATTTCATCTGAAGCCCTAACACAATTTTTTTGATGATACAGAGATAAGTGCTTCACCCAGTATGTCGTCATTGTTGGCAACCAATAATCCTGTTAATGTTTTATCATAATTAAAATCGCCACAAAAGGATTATACCTTTCTATAGCTACCACCTCCTTAAATTTATGAACATGCATGTTTCTCAGCTTCTTGGCCATTATTGAGCTAAATTTATCTTATGAGATTTTTGTTGGATTTTCGTTTGTTTTGTTCATGACTGTAAGATTGAATTTAAATAAAAAATTGTTTTAGGCTTTATATCTTCTACCTAAGATTTTCACTTTGAAGGTATATGTATGTTTCTAAGATTCAAGTTTTATGATTTCATTAATTAAATTACCACCACAATCTTTATGTGTTATGGGTCTCATGACTTAGTCGATTCCTTGAAGTGTATAAACGCACAAAACCCATGGCTTAACCCAAAAGTTGTTTTGGGATTTCGCGTATCGGTTATTTCCATGCAATCCAACCTTGACTTCTCTGATCCCCGTACCCCCGATATAAAACACTTCAGATCGACGACTCACATCCTTTCGTGATCCAATGGTTGAGATTGAATCGCGATTTCGTGTATCGGGATTTCCCAGAGTTAGTCACCTCACTCTCCCGACTCCCGAAACCCCGATATATCAGTGTCTCAGATCGGTGGCTCACATCCTTCTATGATCCAATGGTTGAGATCAAATCAGGATTTCACGTATCAGGATTTCCCTATGTGATTCACTTCTATTTCCCCGATCCTCAAAACCCCGATATAAAAAACTTTAGATCGATAGCTCACATCCTTCTGTGATCCAATGGTCAAGATCGAATCGCGATTTCGCGTATCTGGATTTCCCAGTGTTATTCACCTCACTCTCCCAACTCCTGAAACCCTAAGATATCATTGTCTCAGATTGAAGGCTCACATCCTTCCATGATCCAATGGTTGAGATCGAATCAGGATTTTTCATATCAATATTTCCTGATGTTATTCACCTCTGTTTCCCTGATCCTCGAAACCGCGATATAAAACACTTCAGATCAACGACTCACATCCTTTCGTGATCCAACGGTCGAGATCGAATCGAGATTTCATGTATCAGGATTTCCCGATGTGATTCACCTCTATTTCCCTGATCCCCAAATCCTCGATATAAAACACTTTAGATCGATGGCTCACATCCTTCCATGATCCAATGGTCGAGATCGAATCACGATTTCATGTATCGAGATTTCCCAATGTTATTCAGCTCACTCTCCAAACTCCCAAAGCCCTGACATATCAATGTCTCAGATCGACAACTCACATCCTTTCATGATCAAACGGTCGTGATCAAGTCGAGATTTCTCTCAACTGTGCTCTTGGCTTTTCCTATGTGTGAGTCAGCTAAAACATTGTCCTCTTGCCACGTGTCCCATGATCCGACGGTCCATATTCTTTCTTCAAAAATGCTATTTTAGGGATTTTCTGTTATTTTGGGCATAGGTAAAATGTTTGGTAGCTTGAAATGCTTTACTCAAATAGGAAAACCAAGAATTGATGCGCAAAACGAGCAAATAAGAGACTCAAAATATACAAGAATTTAGTTCAATGAAATCATTAATTGAAAAACTATCTGATCCTTCTCATTCTAATTTCTAAATGGTAGAAGTGATTTTGTTTGATTTTATTTTATTTTTATGAAAGTCAAAATAGGAATATTTAGTTTTTTTTTTTTTTTGTTAATAATAAGACCAGCTAAAGAATCTATGATTTTGTAGACAGTCTATTTTTTGAATAATAGTTAGCATTGTTTCCTGAATATCAAATCTGTTTTGGTATCCATAAGAAATTGATGATTATGATGTTGATTGCACAGAGAAAACATCTTGGATCATACGCTCTATTATTTAGTAGTTTTTATATTTTATTTTGAAAAACTCCGTTGTACAGGGGTGGTTTCCAGTTGTACTAATTTTTTAAAAATGAATCTATTTTTTGGGGGGATTACACTCTATCTTGCACGATAAGAGTTGTGAATCCAAAACTAGTTTAAATAGTGATCACTGTTAATAGTGAAGTATATTTGGATGGGATACATTATGGAAATATGACTCGGAGAACTTATACGGAAAAGCTATCTACCATTGGATTTAGACTTGTGTGATGCTCATTCCCTTGTGTTCTTTATTATCTTGGTTTTATGAAATATTATTATGTTTGATGTAGCTTTAGTCTCATTGTCATATGTTGTTTCATATCATTTAATATTCAGATGATGTCTATATTTTTTTATTCCATTTAGTATATGTGATCAATATACCATTTGATAATTATTGATTTATTCTTGGTATTAAATGATGGATTATATTAGTGCTTGAAAGTGAGTTTCCTCTCTTGATAAGTATTGATTATCATAAGGTCACCAGATCTTTGCATTTATCATTCTGTTGCTATATTCACATTTCAATACACCTTTGAATTTCTTCTCAGAGTATTAGCATTGTTTTGTCATAGGTTTCCCTTACATGTAGGATAGTTAGGAGATTGAATGACACATGAAGAAAAAATTAGCCTAGTCAATTAGTTACAGATTAGTTCATTTTCTTTCTATTTATTAATGAAATAAGGACAACATGAATTAGCTTTGAATTTTTATGTATTCTTATTTCAATTATATTTTCTCAACATTCATTAGTTTTAGATCTTTTAATATTCAAAAATAAAACTGTAAAGGTATGTGCTTTCTTTATTTAATTTAGAAACACTTTCATGAACTTTCATTTCGCAAGTTTTCCAGTAAACCTTGCAAGTTATATATAGACTGTCTATAATAATTTGTACATATTTATGCTTCTATTTGAACATCTACATTTAGTAAACTTATATTCTTAGTATCATAGCCTTAGATTAGTTTATTTCTTTTATCATTTTTAGGACTTTAGTTGGTCAATAGAGCCATTAAATCCGTCAAGTCATTTCATTCCAAATGGCTTGGTTTAACTAGACAACCTCGGTCTAGATTTGACCTTCCAGTTGACGGTGCATCATTTTGTCCTTTAAACATAGTTGTGGTAGAGGATATAGTATGAGAGAAACATCTACTTCCAGGTGATGATGGAGGATGGAATTCCTCCCTCACTAAGGAGTGTCTATGGGTTTGTAGAATAGGGAGGTATTGCCACTTGTGGAGTGTGGTGATGATACCTTCCTCACTAAGAGGGAGTGTTGATTTTTGTAGCTTCGAGAAAGTATTCTCACATAAACCTAGTTGTTGGGAATGTGGGAATCATCGTGAGCACCACATAAAACTTATGGTTTGGTGAAAACCCCCTTGTATTTGAGTGGGTACTTCATGGGTTTGGTGATGGGATTTGTGGGATTTTGTTGGGGCTTCAAACCCACAAGAAAATCCTAATTTGATGTTGACTTGTGAAGGGTATTCTATGAATACCAATAAGGATTGTGTATAAAGGAGAGAGGTCATTGTGACATTACATATTATGTAGAATGTGTGGATACATGATGGAGCTAACATAAGTGAGTTTTCACATGTGCTAGGAGGATTGGCGATTTCAGCAAAGGGAAATTATGCTAGGGTGGAAAATCTAGCATATGGTTGAGGACTATCTATCTTTTGTTCTTGGTAGGGAAAAGCACACAACACATGTGGGAGAGAGAGGAAATAGTAGAAGGAATAATTTGTATGAGTGGAGTGAGTCATAGAAGGGTCCATAAAGTTTTTCGCATGTACGTGGGTTGCAGTGGGAATAATGGTGTACGTATGCGGGTTGTTGTACGAATAGTCATGTACATCCATAAAAGTTCTTCTAGGTAGGATTAGGTATATATAGGATGAAATTAGGTGACCTTAGTAGGTCCTACAGGTGGTCTGCAACAAGTTTGTGGTCAGAGGAGTTTTCTAGAATATTTTTAAGGTTTGATTTTCTGATTTGTATGGTTATTGGAGAACAAGGTTGTTCTTAGTTTTGGTGACTTTGGAGGACGTGGTTGTCCTAATATTTTGGTGATGTTGTATTGTTTGGGAGGGATTATTTTCCATCAGGATTTATGATGATAACAAGAGTATGAATTGAAATTTGTGTCTCATGTGTATTGATGATTCATCTTTGATCTTTGTGTATCCACTGCATATGTTTTCAGTCAATAATTTTCACTGTAAAATTGTTCAGTGATAACAACTAGGATTGTACTGTTAAATCACTAGGAAGAAATTTTCAGATTTGATAATTATTCACATAGAGTTGCATGTGAAAATTGAAATGGACGTCATTGTACGAAAAAATACCCAAATTTTTCCAATTTTCAAATTTTTTAATATTTCTAATTACACCCAATTTCATATTTATATCCTCGGGTTGCCATTGAAGATCTATAATTATCTTCGCTACAACCTATTTTTTCCCTATAAGCATAAATTTAACCTATGCACCTGAAATTTGAATAATCCACGTTGAATTCTCCATGGATTGTATTGCAAAAATCGAGGATTTTTCCCAATTTTTCCATGGTGCTCTGCAATTATGAAATTTGGTGATTTACAAGACCAAAAATGCCCAAATAACAATTAAAATTCAAAATTTTAACTCTTGGGCTCATTCCTCTCAAATTTCCTGTGAATTTCTCCAAAATTCACAAGAGTAATTTTAACAAACATATTGAAGACATCCCCTTCCGACATTCTATCAAACGATTTGCATGCATACTTTGGAATTCTCAATTTTGTGCTATGTCTTTGGCCCTTACACGTCCAATGTTGAAACTAGATCTTTGATAGAACTTTTTATCATCCCCATCCTCAATATGGGCCATGCCACACAAAATTATGACTCTTTGATACCATTTAATTAATAAAAACTTCTTTGCATATGAACAAAATGATGCAAACTAACAAGAATTATATACACGCATAATTATACAGGAAAACCCATGACATATTTAACTCGATTAAACACATAGTATTAAATAAGAACACAATAAGACACTTATCGTTTATAAAACACTGACTGGATGCAGATTTCAAACATTCCTCCCAACCATAGAATTCACTGCTCATAAACTCTCAGTAGTGGGTCACCCATGAGTTGGGGCTCTCACTCCACCAGGGAAAAGGTTCTCTCACCATTCCCACTAAGGTAAAAAACACTCATCCAAATAAGGAATGGTCAATGGAATAAACTATAGCAACGGTTCCACCTAAAATCCTCTCATTCATCTCAACCTGTCCCACCCCAGGAAGTGTATCCCTTCTCTTCTCAATAGTCCTTTGACTCTCCCACTTCCCTTCCAAGGATTCCGAAATAGGTTGTCCAAGAAGTCTCTGAGTGTTGTGGTACTTGAAACACAATGCTTCTCACAGGACTAACAACCTGCCTCTTCAACCCAATGGTCACATGCATGAAAACCTGCTTCCTCAACCCAAATCTCATAGGCCTGAGAACCTCCCTCTTTAGACCCAAAAAACCAAGAATTTATAGGGTCACCCATGTTCCATAAATCCACTCTCAAGCCATAGTATGAAATATAGAATGAATGAGAATTACACTAATTCTCAATACTATATATGCATTCACCCAACTTGACACTTGGCACACAAGGAACTAACTTGTTCCCCACTTGTAATATGTTCCCTTCCCTTGGAAACTTAGGATAACGTAATGTTATAATACTTAATACTTTAGGAATAATATTATTTTATTTCTTGGCTTAATCTCCCTTGAATTAGCCCCTCTTCCTTAAGCCCTTATCCCCCTTTCCCTCTTATGGATTCCTAGCCCCTCGTACTCTTTTGTTTGACTTCGTCTACAATAATGATGTATTTTATTAATAATATGAGTGATTACATATTAAAATGATAGGCTCACTGGACTTTTATCATCTAGGCTCTCTGACCTAATAATAAAAAAATAACTTTGGCCTCTAATATCTTGTCTCACCAACCTATAAAACACATGTACATTTACAATTGGGGTTCATCCCAGGGGTATTACACTCAATATAAAAAAAGAACTTTAATTCCAAAAACGATCCATCTTGGTGAAGTGAGTGGGATATAAGTCCCTCGTTTACGGATCAGGATTGCAGGGCATCAATTTAGCGGGAACATATCAAACAAGTGAAAAAAATTGTGAGAGAAAGATTGTCTAGAAATAGTTCAAGAAGTACTTTAGCAAAAGTATCTCTCTCACAAGTATTGTGAGGTTAAAATCAAGGAATTCCACGAATTAAATTTAGGACAAATAACCATAAAGGAATATGAAAATGAATTCTTGTAGTTGTTTAGATATGTTAACGACATCATAGATGAGAAGTTGAAGATTCATTGCTTCTTAAATAGATTTCCTTAATTCTACAAGGAGAAGATTGAATTTGATTATTTTGGGACTTTTGATGAGGAATTTGGAAAGGATAAATATTTCTATGAGAATAACATAAACAAGCTACAGATTCACAGGGCATGGAAGGAGAAAAAGGAGAATCTTTACGAAACAAAGAAAATGTTCAAGCCTCACTACAAAAACCAGACAAAGAATTTTCAACATAATCAACTAGCATGAAGGGGAACTAAGATTGTTGAATCAATGGGAAAGGGGCCAAGATATCCTATTTAATGTTGGATATGTGAGGAAGATTATTTTTCTAAAAACATTTCCATACCAAAAAGAGAACACTGAGAATGTTCAAAACATTTGGGAGGCTACAATTGCCAATGATGCAGTATGTACTATTCCTCCTAAAGTGTTCAAATCATGGGTCTTAAGAAGCATAATAATAGTAAGTCATGGTTATTTCAATTAACCATTGGAACCAAGAAAATAATCAGGGAACTGGTGGAGAGATGTTTGTTAGAACTGAATGGCTCTTCAGATGAGAAAACTTGAACATCTTACCACTTGGTTCATATGATGTTCTCATTGGTGGATTGGTTGGAAGCACATTGAATAAATATTGATTGCTACAATAATACCTTTTATTGCATTGGTGAACATGAAAACTCAAGAAGGATAGGTATTCCAAAGGTGATCTCTATTAGGAAAATTTCAGCCTTGCAACTAAATAAGTTCTATAGAAAGTGATGACAATGGTATACAACCTATGTATTGGAACCATTGGAGTATAAAGGGCCAAATATCAAGGCCTATCCTTTATTACAATAATTAAAATATGTATTCTCGATGATTTACCAATACTACTCCCAAAAAGAGATATTAATTTTTCAATTGACCTTACTCTTGGAACTACACTAGTTCGTAAGGATCCTTTTAGAATGAGCACCGATACAGGTGGATAAGTTTATCCCCATGGGGAGAAATATTCTTATTTTTCAAAGAGAAATGTGGAACTCTCTAGACATTTATTAACTATAGACAACTAAAAAAAGTAATAGTAAAGAACAACTTTCTATTGCCTTGAATTGTTGTCGTATTTGACCAAATGAGAAGGTATATTTTCAAGTCATAATTAAGGAATAATAAATCCACAAGTCAATCTTTAGAACAAGGTATGGTCATTGTGAATATATAGTTATATCATTCAATTTCATAAATGCACCAACTACATTCATATGCCTCATAAAAAGTGTCTTGAATAAATACTTGGACAAGTTTCTGCTTGTTTTCCTTGATGATACTATGATTTATTCGAAATTTGAAGAAGAGAACGAGGATCATTTTTAATGGTTTTGAAAGTGTTAAGAGAACACAAGATGGATAAAAAACTCAAAAAATGTAACATCTATGAGAAACATGTTCATTATTTGGGTCACATTATCTCACAAGGAGTATGTATGGATCCGAAAATGATTGAGGCCATAGTGAATTATCCCTTTTGCAAAGAATGTTATTGATGTGATATCCTTCATAGGTCTTGCTAGTTATTATTGGAGATACATTTATGGATTCTCCAAGATTACAAGCCCAATAACTTCTTTGCAAAATAAATGGAATAAGTTCAAATGGTCCCAATAATGTGTGGAAAGTTGTCAATGGTTGAAAAATATTTTCATTAGTGCACCTATATTGAAGATTGTAGATCCATAGAAAGACCTTGTTGTGTGTATAGATGCATGTAGGGAATAAATTGGTGGAATTGTTATGAAATATAACCATATGGTGTGTTGCGACTCATGAAAACTAAATTATCATGTCAAAAACTAAGAAAAATTATATTTCTCATGCCCTAGAACTTGTTGTTGTAGTCCATACATTGAAGATCTAGTGACATTGCTTGATGGTCAGGTTGTTCTTGCTAATGACATATGATATTAGCTTGAAGTATATATTTGACCAACCAAACTTGAATTTTAGGTAAGAAACATGGTTCGAATTTCTCCACAATTTTGATTTTGAAATAAAACACATAAAAGGGAAGGAAAACAAGGTTGTAGATGCACTTCGCAAGAAAATTCATGTGGTAGTAACCAACATTTGTAAATATATTTTGAAGAAAACATCAGTAGAGTCCCTTTTTATTGATGAACATTATATTCAAGTGAGAGATGGACCATATTAAGAGGAAATAAAGAGGAATTATGAAATCTATCAACCAAGTGGTGATGGACTTCTTATTTACAAAAATATAATGTATATTACCAACTCGACAAATATGGGACAATTATTATGGATGAAATCCATAAAATACCATATTCTAGTCATCCAAGATACCAAAAAATTATTGTTGCAACAAGGAAGCAATACTTTTGGTCTGGAATTAAAAGGGGTGTTGTTGAATAATTCCAAGATGCTTGAAATGTCAGTAGATCAAGGATGGGAATTAACACCTAGAAGATTTGTTGCAACCTTTTCCACTTCCCAAATGGAAATGCAAAGTAATAACGATTGAATTTATTATGAGATTTCCAAAACAATGAAGCAATGTGATGTTATCATGGTTGTAGTTGATAAATTAATGAAAGTGGCCCATTTTGTTCCCATAAAGTATACTCATAAGGAAACAAAGATTTCAAAATTTTCATTAAGGGAATTTTTAAGTTGCACGGATTCCCATGACAATTGAATCAGATAGTGATACAAAGTTCACTTCGAATTTTTGGAAAAGTATTTTTGAATGCTTGGGAACCAAACTGAGTTTCAATGTTGCTTACCATCTGCAAATAGATGGGCATATTGAAAGAGTAAATCAAGCAATTGAAGACATGATTTGCATGTATGCGATGGATAAATCGTCCAAGTGGGAAGATTAATTATACCTTGTGTGTAAATGTGTTGAACCTGCACATAATAGATCTAGCTAAACAAGAATACACACATTTGCAGAGAGAATTTGAGAAAGAAGAAGGAGAGAAAGAATGAAAGAATTCTCATTAACCGTTATGAATAATGAATAATTTACACATGATATACTCTATATAACTCAATGAGTGCGCACTGGGGGAGAACCAATGCACCATAGTGGTGGTCTAGAGTGATCTGGACACACACCAACAATTATAGGAGTGAACTGCCACCTAGTCTAGTCTCTCAGGCATTTACAGGAGTGAACTGCCACTTAGTTGAGTTAACTAGTCAACTAGTCTTCAATTAACTGACTGAACAGAGAGTAGTGAAGAGTTAACTCAAGGAATCAAGGGTAATGTTATAGTATGGTGATAAGACCAAGGCAAGGTCGAATTAGCATGGTGATGATCCCAGTGTTGCATGGTGACGAAACCAATGCAACATATAAACTCAAATCAACTAGTCAAACTGAAGTGTCAACTAAAAGAGAATATTCTCCAGGTGGAACATTCTCCCCTAAAATATAGGAGACTGGATAATGACTAATTATGACTAATAAACAAGGAAACAACTTAGGAAAAATAAATCTGAGATGTGTGTGAAGTAACTCCAACAGCCCCCGTGAACATCACTATGGTGAAAATAAAGAATGGGTCCCAACAACGAGACCATGTTAGGTACCCAAATACAAAAGAACGAGGAAATATGGAAAACCTCATGGGAACCCCCCCCATGAAAGGTACAACGTATGTAAAAAAAAGAACTACAGTTGCTAGGCTATTGCGCCCTTCACTCCAAGATGACTTCACAGAGAATAGAACTTCTTCTCAGTGAAGGTCTTGGTGGAGATGTTTGTCGTTTGTTCTGCTGAAGGACAGGACTGTAAGTCGATGATCCCCTCGTGTAATAATTCCCAGACATAGTGCATGTGGATATCGATGTGCTTTGTCTGTTGCCTCTGAACTGGATCTTTGCATAAATTTAGAGTGCTCTAGTTGTCACACCAGATGATGATTGACCGATGAAACTGAATGCCCAGATCAGTGAGAAAATGTTGTAGCCACATAGCCTGAATGGTTATGTTAACTACCCCTCTGTACTTTGTCTCGACTGAAGATAGAGCAATGGCATCTTGCTTCTCGCTCGACCGACAGATAGGCCCAGAACTAAGACTGAGTGAGTAACCAGATGTGGAATTGCGATCAATTCTATCACCAGCCCAATCAGAATCAATAAATCCGATGAGAACTAATGTAGAGTCTGCTTCATAATGAATCCCAAAGGTGATGGTGCCCTGTACATATCAAAGGATATTCTTTGCATCTTTCCAATGTAGCTCGTGCAACTCCTGCATGAACCTAGAAACTGCACCAACTGCATATGAGAGGTCTGGTATAGAGTGTGTGAGATACAACAAGCTCCCCACTAGTTGTCTGTACAATGTGTTATCAACCAGTGGAGTCTCCCTTCCATCCTCAAGTTTGACTCCTGATAGGAAAGAAGTCAGAGCAGACTTGCAGTCTTTCATGTGAAATATCTCAATGATATCTTGTGCATACTTGGTCTGAGATAGTTTGATGTTTGATGCATCCTGGATGATCTTGAGTCCAGGGAAGAAGTGTAATGGACCCATGTCCATAATCAAAAACCTGTCATGTACAATCCTCTTGACTACAACAATCACTGAAGTCAAGCACCCGGTGATCAACAAATCATCCACATACATAACTAAAAGTAGAAGTGAATTGGTCATCCTGAGCAGGTAGACATTCAAGTCTGATTTACAACATACAAAGTTGTGTGATAGAAGGTAGGAGTCCATCTTGGCATACCATGCCCTTGGAGCCTTCTTGAGGCCATAAAGGGACTTCTTCAGTCGACAGACCAAATATGAGTCTTGCATAAATCCCTGAGGCTGCTCCATATAGATCTACTCAGAGAGATCACTGTGAAGAAATGCATTCTTCACATCCATCTGATGGAATTCCCATCCCTTGGCTGCCGAAATGGAAAGTTCCAATCGTATGGAATCCATCTTCGCTACTGGAGTGAAAGTCTCATCATAATCAATACCATGAACCTACTGAAATCCTTTGGAAACAAGCCCGGATTTGTATTTGCTAATCTGTCCATCCACTGTGCTCTTGGTCCTGTAGAACCATCTGCATCTAACAATTTTCCTCCTAGAAGTAAGGGGAACCAGATCCAAAGTTTGGTTCTTGAGGAGGGAGTTGTACTCCTCCTGCATGGCGGATTCCCAAAAGGGATTTTCAGTAGCCTCACCATAATATTGTGGATCTGAAGACTAAACCAAGAAAATATTCTTAGAGGGCAATGGTTCAGTGGCAGTGAGTGCAACAAGAGGCTCCTCAAAATTAGATTGATTCCTCCTAGTATCGGCTGGATCACCAACGAGATCCCCTGCATCCTAAAGGGTAGTCTGTTCCTACTTGGGCCTCTTGCCTGGCTCTGCAGCTACATCTGGATGCTCTGACTCTACATATGACCGTAGTGACTCTGAATCTGAATCATCTGAGTCCTCTGAATTAGAACTCTCATCTGAAAAAGAGTTGGCATGTGCATGCTCATCATCTCAGATAGGTGGAAGAATGAAGGTGTCTTCATGTGGCTATTGAGGTGCATGCGAGAGACTTTCCTCTAATTGGAAACTTCTCTCAATGATGAGAGAATCTGAGGAAAGATCAATAAGCCTATATCCCTTCACACCGTTGGGGTATCCAAAAAAATTGCACTCATTGCTTTGTGGATCAAGTCCCTTCCTCTTTTGAGAGAGAATCTGAGCCCATCCACATGAACCAAAAATGCAAAAGTGGGTCACTTCCAGTTTAAGGCCGCTCCAAGCCTCATAGGGGGTCTTATCCTTGAAATATCTATAGGGAGATATATTTTGGATGTATGTTGCACAATTAAGTGCTTCGGCCAACAGTCTCTATGGTAGTGACTTTGCATGCAACATGCAAGATGCCATCTCCTTTAGAGAGCTATTTTTCTACTCAACAACTCCATTTTGTTGTAGAGTATAGGGAACTGTGTGTTGCAGCTGAATCCCTACCCCATGGAAATGATTATAGATATCATGATTTACATACTCTCCCCCATTATCAGTTCAGAGGAATTTTATCTTATTTTCGGACTGTGTCTCAACCAGGGCTTTGAAATCTTTTAGGTGTTGAAAGACCTCAAATTTTTTCTTGAGAAAGTAGATCCATGTAAAACATGAGAAATCATCAACAAAAATGAGAAAAAACCTCTCTTTGTTGATGGATGGATGTGGAAAAGGACCCATAAGGTCACTATGGATCAGATATAAAGGTGCATAAGATCTCTGAGACTTTCCTTTGTCGAATTTCTCTTGCGGGTGTTTTTTGAGAACACATCCCTCACACACTCCCTTGGAAAAATGGATGTCTGGTAGACCATCAACCAATCTGTTCTTTCTAAGTTGTTGCATGTATCGAAAATTCAAATTCCCAAACCTTTCATGCCATATCCTACTACTTTCATTATCATGAGTAAGTAGTAAAGTAGAATCAGGTTCATTGAATTCAGAAAATGTATACAATCTAGACCGATGATTTACCTCACCGGTAGCAACCCTAGAGTTGGTTTGCATGTCATATATGTCCATAGAAATTGGTGTGAATATGAATTTATTTCCAGTGCCATAATTCGTCATTTGATACATGGAGAGAAGGTTGACAAAAAGTTTGGGAACGTGCAAAACATTCCCAAAGCTTTCGTTGGTGAGTTCAATATTTCCTTTGACGGTGACTTCGACAGAAGATTTGTCCCCCATCAGAATGGGAGGACCTTTCCATGCATCCAAAGAAGAATATACTTCTTTTGAGGCATCCATGTGATGTGATTCTCCTTAATCAACGATCCAAGCATTGGGAGAGGAGTTGATGGCAATCAAGGAATGTCTAGAATTGTGTTTGTTGGAATTCAGATCTTCTGGATTCTTCTTCTTCTTGGCACCATTGGGGATTCAATATGCAAGGTTGTTTTGCTGAAGTATTTGAGACACAAGATCTATTTTTTTTGCATGCATGCAGATTTCGAATGGAATCATTTGTGACAGTACGTGCATTTCTCCCCTTTTCTTCCATTTCCCCCTTTGGATCCGGAGGAATCGGTGAAGGGTTTTGTGTACCCTTCCTTCTTCGGATGTGCAGGAGATTTCCATTTATCTTTATATTTAGATTTATGATATTTTTGGCTGCCATCGTGCACAGTGAGTTCATGCACCCTTAGGCCTTTGATTGTGCCCATGTTGATGAGCTTGGTTTTCTCTTGTGTCAGGGATTCGATAAAGTCCTCAAGAGAAGGCATATTCTAGGTGGCTCCAGAGGAGAATATGAATGTATCGAATGTGGATACAAATAAAGATAATTTAGGACCAATATTGGAGAGAATGGTGAGAACCATTTTTTTCTCCTCCTTCGATTTATCAATACCGCAAGCTTTGAGTTGCGAGAGTAAATCCTTGAATTTTGTAAAGAAATCTTGGATATTATTGAAGATTTTTGGATCCAATGTGAGAAAATCCACCTCCATAATGTGTCCCCTCATCTCATACTTTTTTCCAAAGAACCCTTCCAAGGTGGTCCAGGCTCAATTGGGAGTTTTACAGGAAGATATATGAAAAAGGAGACCGGGAGAAATAAGACTGCAAATTGTTTCGAGTGCCTCATCCATGCGATTTAAGTACTTGGATTTTTTATGGATGATGTTGGTTATATATATGTATTCAAGGTTAACCTGTACAACCCTTTGGTTTAGATACGTATGGTTATTTTCCCCTTCCATGCAAAATAGTTGTAAGGTGTAAGAATGAATTCTTTTTGAAATTCCATCTTTCCGATGTCTTCAATCTTTTGTACCTGCAAAAAATTTTGGTGTAGATTTGGATTAGCAGTACATTGACTCTGATACCATGTAATTCTATTGAACCTACACATAATAGATATATATAAACAATAATACACACATTTTCAGAGAGAATTTGAGAAAGAAGAAGAAGGAGATAAAGAATGAAAGAATTCTCATTAACCGTTATGAATAATGAATAGTTTACACATGATATACTTTTTATAACTCAATGAGTGCGCACTGGAGGAGAAAAAATGCACCATAGTGGTGGTATAGAGTGATGTGGACACACACCAACAATTATGGTAGTGAAATACCACCTAGTCTAGTCTCTCGGGCAGTTATGGGAGTGAACTGCCACCTAGTTGAGTTAACTAGTCATCTAGTCTTCAAATAATTGACTAAACAAAGAGCAGTGAAGAGTTAACTCAAGGAATCAAGGGTAATGCGCCAATTTGGTGATGATACCAAGGCAAGTTCTAATTATCATGGCGATGATCCCAATGTTGCATGGTGACAAAACCAATGCAACATCTAAACTCAACTCAACTAGTCAAACTGAAGTGTCAACTAAAAGAGAATATTCTCCAGGTGGAATATTCTCCCCTAAAATATAGGAGACTGGATAATGACTAATTATGACTAATAAACAAGGAAAAAACTTAGGAAAAATAAATCTTAGGTGTGTGTGAAGTAACTCCAACATTGTGGACTTTTCATATAACAATGGGCATTAAGCATCATTAAAAATGAGCCTATTCCAGGATGTATATGGCATAAGATGAAGTACGCCAATAATTTGTGATAATCCAATGAACATAACCGTACTTGGGTTGGAAATGATCCCATGGATGGAACAATATGTTGCTAGGATCAAGCAAAATTTTAAGGAAACACAAGACACACATAAAAATAATGCAGATAATACTAGGCTGCACAAAAAATTCAAAGTTGGGGATCATGTTTACCTTATAGTGGAGTCAAGGAAGAGTTCCTTGAATATTGGAAGTTTGTGCCAAGGTGGTGTTAGCACTAGAAGTCACCTCTTGATTGGAGGGGAGGTAAGCCCAATACCCATTAGTTTGTATGTCACAATGAATAAATTTAAGGGGGGTCGAATGGGTGCAGGCTCAAGATGATATCACTTTAACTCGGAAAACTGGACCGGTATGCACATGAAGGTGAGGTATTGATTCAACTTCAATCAGTAAGTTGTAGCAAGGGTGAGTAGGAAGAATAAATTGAGGAGAATGAAGAGGTCTTCTATGGACATATGGTCTTCCAACAACTTAAAGGGGAAAAACTCAGAAAACAAGATCCTCTTGGGTTTATAGTTTCAGGAAATTGAATGAAGTTATAATTGGACTGAAATCAAACATAAATCACAATACAATCGCAACACTCAACTGGATCATCCATGCCCAAGATATTCAGTATCAGAGGCAAAATAGACAGAAAAGAAGATGACTCTCATTAAACAAGAAGTATCAGATTACAACACATAACCAGAGAACCAGAGGCTTCATTAAAACTTTACAATACAGGAGCTTAGCTCAACCATCGACCATAACAAAATATAAAAACTAGCTATTTATAATCAGAACAACTCGCCACCAATAGGAGTTCAGATATTTTACGAACAAATTTTACAACGTTTCGAACTCCTGATTCCCACAACTAATTTTCACCGTTGATATCTCCTAATGAGATATACAACCCAGATTAAATATTTTCTCAACCTTTGATCTTGGGCCTTTGCCCCGGCTTTAAACTTCGAGCAAATTTATAATCCCGATCGGCTGCGGGCTCCTCTCCATCGCTCCATGCAACCTGGGGTTATGACCTGGGGCTCATATCCAAAGGAAATTCAGGATTTCATCTTTTGGGAGTCTCCACTCCACTTGATTCCAAACTTCCCAATGCCCTCTTTGACGAAAATGACTGACTCAGATTGAAAACTGGATCTGCTTTGCATACAACGACTGCAATTTCTTCCTTGGAACTCTACCTTGGCCAACTCTACATGATGGGTTCCAACCTTTCCTTCTGGATCCTCTTTCTGTATGACCTCAGGCTATGAATCTGGGACCAATCCCCTGAGTGCTTCGGGACTTTGCGTTTCACAAACCTGCGCCTTGCTCCATGCTGAAACTTTCGACTCACGAAATCTCCTTTTCTCATATCTGGTGCCACGTGTCCCTCTGAATCAGATGACTCCTGCTGATTTTGGGTTTCGAGAGTTCATATCTTTTACGAAAAACTTTTACAATGTTCCGAACTCCCGATTCTCGTGACTACTTTTCACCGTTGATCTCTCCTAATGATATCTACGGCCCATATTGAATCTTTTCTCGACCTTTGATCTCAGGCCTTTGCCTCAGAACTAAACTTTGAGCCACTTTATAATCTCCTTCGCTGAAAATGGAACTTGCTCACTCGCTTGATTCGAGTCCATAACAGACCGATCTAAGTGTTGCGCTTGTACTTATGGTGACAGCCTGCGTAAATAAATCTTGGACTAATGGCTGAGGGCTCGGGAAAGAGAGAGGGTCGGTGAAAAAGATAGAGAGGGAAGCAATCAAACTTAGAGAAAACATAAAATCTTAGGGCCGAGACTTCTTATGTAAGACAACAAGGAAAATAGGTCATTCAAACGATTGAAGGAAAAAAGAATAAAAACTACAATACGAAAGGGAAAAACCTAAGATTGGGTCTGCGAAAAGGAGAGAGATAGGGAAAAATTGCAGACTTAGGTAGAAACCATGAACCCACAAGACTTTGAAAATTTCATGTGATAATAGGTGGCACCTAGATATTGCATGCCATTTTAGATTATATATAGGATAGGGCTAGTTGCATATAGGTCTGTGTTGCCTACTAACAATAGATCCCACAATGTTTTCCATGTTTTTTTTCTTAATAAATATGTGCATGATCCTAAGAACATGATTGATTGGGCTGTGAACCAGAGAGAGAGTTCCAAATAGAGCCACTACACATCCTTTATAGGAAAGTAATGTTTCTTTGGAAATGAGAATGTGTGAGCTAAATATGAAGTGGAAGCACTTTGGTTTTGATGAGTCTACATGGGAGCTAGAGGATTCCATGAAAGAGGCATACAAGTTTTGTTCTAATCTCAAGCTACATTGATGATGGTGAAATTGCAAGGGGCGGGGGAATGTAATATCTAGGTTTTGACCCTTTGGATGTCTTGGGTTGAGTTACGTATAAATGATAAACAAGAATTTATAATGATGGGAGTCAAACCATTGATCTTATATAAAACAACCTCTTGTGTAAATGAGGTAAATATCTTGTATGGATTCCTAGTATGGATCTTAATTCCAAGGATCAAATAGTGAATGATTAGGCATAGAATTGCAGTAATTATGCCATTTTGTATACCATGTGTTAGAATTTCCATGGTATACTCAAGATATGTAAATATTATTTCAAAAATTATATAAAGGTTGAAGTTGGTTGTAGAGAGTATGAAAGGGGATATGAGTCCACTAGAGGGGAAGAGGAAAGGGGGTATGTTGTAACCTTATTAAAATTCCTTAATTTTGATATAGTTAGTAGTATTATTTAGGTAATTTTTAATAAATAGGATAAATTTAAACTATGCTTAAATTTATTATTCTTTAATTTGTGTATTAATATATTAAGTTATGTGTTTGAAATTTTTAATAAAAATTTATCCATTTATTATATTATTTTAATAAAATTTTCTCTTGAATAAATGCAGACTAGATTGAGCTCATCCAAAAATTCATATTTTATCAAGCGTAAATTGACGGTCCATATTTAATTTTGTCCCCTGAAGTATGCCAAGACCACTAGGACACTGGTCCAGTATTTGAAATCTATTTTAGGAAATATTTTTCAAATTTGATTAAGTTTGATATGGATGCCTTGGCATAGTTTCCTAGCCATAAACATCTCAAGGGTTACACCATCTTTTTCGTGCATTTGTCAAGGAATGGGTTAAGAGATTTTATTTCCCTGGGTAGAATGACAAAGAACCTGCTCCTTGTTGTTGAACAAGAGGAGGTCGGCTGAAATCCTTCACTTGGAGACTCCACAATCATAATACTAGCATATGGAAAGAGAAATACTAGAGGTAATCCATATCCAAATAATGTTTTAGCATTGCTTGATCTAGAGAAGTTAATATATTAGAAGAATATTTTTAACAAAACAAACATAATATTCAATAGGTAAGTCTTCTTCTGATAATCCAAAATTAAAAGAAATGATTTATGTGGTTTCTGTTAAAGAATCATCTCATATTTATGAAAATAAAAGAAAAGGTTCTCTTGCAATTTATCCAAAGGTTTCTCCTGATATTTCCCCAAAAGTTTCTCCTTGGGATTCTCCCATTATTTCTCCAAAATATTCTCTTGTAGTTTCTCCTAAGGTTTCTCCTGTGATTTCTCTAATAATATCCCCTCAGATCTCCTCTGAGGAAAAAGAGTCATTCAAATCCTTTTTAAACTCACTTTCTCCTGAAAACACAAAGTTTCAGTTTGATTGTGTCATGGTTGGACAACAACAACAACAAAAACAACCTCCTCCACCTCCACCAAAGGTTTTCAATAAAGAAGCTACAAGGTATGATCCTCTTAATCTTCCTGGGAATTTGAATAATTTTCCATACAATTATCTTAAACTTTTTCCTAAGTTTAATGGGAGGATGAAATAACAACTTTAGAACATTTAGTTACTTTTTATAGTTTCACTGATAATTATAATATTGAACATGAATATGGTTACATTAAATTTTTTGTTCATACTTTTGAAGGAGAAGTAAGAACATGGTTTAAGGGATTACTTCCTAGTTCTATTGATTCTTGGGATGCATTAGAATCTTTTTTTATTAGGCAATGGGGAGAAAAGAAATATCATTTGTATGATTTAACTAAATTTGGATCCTTAAGAAAAATGAATAATGAATATTTTTTAGACTTCATAAAAAGGTTTAATAAAATTTATAGTATAATACCTATAGATATTAAGCCTTCTCAACCTACTACTAAGGTCACTTTTGTTGGTTCTTTTGTTCCTGACTTTTCCTTATTGCTTTGAGAAAGAAGATATATAACTCTAGCTAACATGAAATAAGATGCAATAGAAATTGAATCAAACATGATTGCATTTGGAAAAGTTAAAATCAAAGTAAATTCAGGATATAGGGAGAAAAGGAAACAAAAAGAATAAGTCACAAGTGGGAACATATGAATTAAATAAAAAATATCAAGATAACAAAATTGAGGAAATGTCTAGAATAATTAAATATTTTCCAAATAAATTGGAAATAATGGAAGTAGAAAGAAGAATAATTGGCGAGTGAATGACAACAAAAATCCAAATCAATTTAGAAGACCGTTTAATCCTCAAATGCTTCAAAGAGAGAAACAAAATGATGATCAACCAATTCAACCTCCATTAAGGAATGATAACATGTTAGAGAATTATGTAGAAGAATATTGTGAAGAACTTGAGGATGAAGTAAACTTAATTCTTTTGATTCCAGAAAGGTAAAATGTTTAGGAATGATTAAATATATGGTGGTAAATTTAGCTCAAATTCCTATCAAGGGCATTATGATGAATTTGGTTGTGGCTGATGTACCTACAAATTAGGGTATATTTTTTGTAGGTCACGGGGAGTCAAATTGGGTGGAACATTGCAATTGGACATGATGTATGCTACTATCTCAGTTTTTGGAGGTGAACATAGGAGGTTATATGGGGAAATTAAATTGTATGATATAATTAGTGATCCAAAAAATCCAAACAATTACCTTGTATATTCATTAGATCAAGATCTGAGATGTATTTTATCTATAAATAATGAATCTAAAATTGCTAGAGAAGAAGTAGATTCATCTCTTTATAAATACATTGTTGTGTTTGAAGAAGGTATGTGGAAAATGTATTTTGATGGAGCTTCAACTTGGAAAGGTTCATAAGCTCGTGTTCTTTTAACTTCACCTTCTAGGGAAAAAAAACCATTATATTTTAGGTTGAAATTTGACACTACAAATAATGTTTATGGATGTGAAGCTTTAGTTTTAGGTTTTGAGACAACTAGAAAAATGAAAATTGTAAATATTGTAGTTTCTGGAGATGCATAATTAATTGTTCAACAAATCAGAAAATTTTATCAAGAAAAACATTCAAGGATGACGACATATATAAATTTAGTCTGGATTGAAAACTCATTTTTTTCATTTAATATTCATGCAATTCCTAGACATTTAAATCAACAAGTTGATTCATTGGCAGTAGAAACAAGTACTTTCATACCTCCAGTTATTCCGAGATTAAAATTTGAAGTAGATATGAGGCATCAACCTTTTATCCTAGATAATTTCAAACACTAGAAAGTGTTTGAGGACGATGAACAAATAAAAAAATTCTTGCAAATTGTAGAAAAAAATTATGCTACTCATATAGATAAGGATAATGAAAATGACAGTGATCAAGTAAAAAAAGAATCCCATTCAAATATTGAATTGAAAAATTATGTTATTAAAAATTAATCATATTCCAAAAGGACTAATACCATTAGAAAAAATATTTGATGAGAATGATGTTGTTGTCAAACCTTCTGTACATCCTCAGATTGAAGAAGTGGAAGATTGCAATATTGGGATTGATAAAGAGCCGAGGTACACCAAAATTTCAAAACTTTTACTTGTTGATGAAAAAAAAAGAGGCATGTTGATCTATTCAAAGAATATATTGAGGTTTTTTCATGGAAATATGAGGACTTAAAGAATTATAACACTAGTATTATTCAACATAGAATTCCACTTAAAGTTGGGTCAAAACCATTTAAGCATAAATAATGCAAAGTCAATCCTTTTCTTCTTCCTATCATTGAAACAGAATTAAAGAAACCATTAGATGTCATGATAACAATCCCTATCAGATATTCTTCTTAGGCAGTAAGCTTAGTTGTTGTCAGGAAGAAAAATGGTGAAATCAGATTGTGTGTTGATTTTAGAAATTTAAATAAGTCATCACTAAAGGATAAATACCCTCTCTCTAAGATGGATTATATTTTGCTTATAGTAGTTGGAGCCAATAGAATTTCTATGATTGATGGTTTTTCTAGTTACAACCATATTGTTATGCATAAAGATGATAGATAATTGACCACATTTACTACACCTTGGGGTACATCCATATATGATAAAATGTCATTTGGTTTGATGAATGAAAATGCAACCTTTTAGAGGGATATGGACATAGATTTTTTTGGTGAAAGAGATAAATTTGTTGTTATTTATTTGGATGATTTGAGTGTTTTTTCAAATTCATATGAAGATCATTTATAACATCTTAGACAAACATATATGAAATGCAAGAAATATGGTTTATCTTTGAATAGTAAGATATCTCATTTTGAAATGTTGTAAGGTAAACTATTGGGACATATGGTTTCTATGAAAGGTGTTAAAATTGATCCTTAGAGAGTTGAATAAATAAAAGTTGTCGGATTACCTAGAAATAAGAAAGAGATACACTTATTCTTGGGAAAGATAAATTTTTTGAGAAGATTTATTCCAAACTTTGTTGAAATTGTTAAAGATTTAACAAATGTGTTGAAGAAAGATAATGATGTCAAGTGGTATTCAAAATATAGACATTCATTTGAATAGATAAAGAAATCTTTGGTTGAGGCACTAGTTTTGGTAAGTCCAAATTATTACAAAGGTTTTCTTATATTCGCCTTCGCTTATGAAAATACTATTGTTGTAGTTATTTTACAGAAGAATGATGAGAATTATGAACAACCAATTATTATATTTAGTAAGATATTAAGATATTCAAAACTTTAATATAATATTCCTGAGAAACATTCCTATGCATTAGTTAAGGCTATGAAATCCTTTAGAGCTTATATATTACATTCCAAAATAATTGCATATGTGGAAAATAGTACAATAAAAGATATTGTGAATCAACCTAACACTTATGGAATAAGGGGTAAATGGATAGAAAAAATTCAAGAATATGATCTTGAAATAAAACCCACAAAATTAGTTAAAGAACAGGGCTTGGAATTGTTTTTGTCAAAATCAAATTGGAAGGTTCTTGGAATAAATATTGTGTCACAAATAGTAGAATGTCTTATTCTAGATTTGGAGGAAACAAATTTATAACATCCTCTTAAAAGGGTTCATGGAAATTTTTCTTATCTATTTGGTATAGGGATATTGTTTCATATTTCCAAACTTTGGAATGCCCATCTTATTTAAATCAAGCAAAAGATAGATCTCTTAAATTGAAAGCCACTAAATATTGCATTATTGATGAGAATATTTATTGGAAAGATCCTTTGTGTGTTCTATTGAATTGTATGGTTGAAGAAGAAATTGAGGGAGTTATCGATGAATTTCATAAAGGTATCTGTGGAGACCATCATGCTTGGAAAGTTACAACACACAAAATTTTAAGAGTAGGCTATTATTGTCCAGAGTTATTTTAAGAAGTAAATATAAATTTTAGATCATGTAAAGAATGTCAAATCTTTGTTGGTAAGAAAACAATATTGCCCTCTCATGTTTTCCACAAATTATGATGAGTTTGATATATTGTGTGACTAACTCTGGGGTAGCGATTTGTAGAGTATAACTAGTGGAAATAAATCTGGTCTGTCTTGATATTGAATATGGCTTCGAAGATCAATTATGTAATTTTGAATGTATGAAATTATGCGGTATGGGAACCACACATGGAAACCCTAATGCAGAGTAAAGGATTGTGGCAATATACAAAGATTGTGATTCTAGATCCAATAGACGGTCGAGAAAATTTCATTTTTGATGGAAAGAAGGATGAGGATATGGGGGTCATCATGACCTATATATTTCAAGAGATGCATTTTCACCTCAGTGGAATTGACTATCCTCATCAAGTCTGGAAGAAGTTGAAGTCGTTGTTCAACAAATTAGATGAAATCCACATCATGCAACTAGAGAAAGAGTTGATCTCTCTCAATCCTCATTCTTTCAAAAAAATAGAGGAATATTTGTCATGAGTGAAGGAACTATAGTTGAAATTGGGTGAATGCGGACATAATTATTAGAATAAATATGGAAAAATCATTGAGCTAGTCCTGATGAATTTGAGAACACCATTTGATGTGTTCGTTTTGACTTTCCACACCAACTGGAAGGAACACAAGGAAGATGGTACGGATTACATATTTCAATATTTATGTAGCCTATTGATCACTCATCATCACAAATTTCTTGATGAAGGAAATCTTGGTGATGAAAATCAATCCCAATTGTTGAAGGGAAAGGGCAAGTCGACTCACAAAGAAAGATGATGGTTTGATACCCCTATACAGAGACCTGGATGCCTCAACTAGAAACTTAAAGGGAAGAAATATGCACCTCATCATAATTGAATGAATATGATATGTCAATGTTGTGGAAATAATGGAAATATGGAGAAGGTATGATATAAGAAGAGATATGACTTAGAGGAGAAGGTTAAACACCTTGAAGGATACATGTTAATTGTTTGTCGTCCAACTGATTATTTCACCTTACAAGTCAAAAATTCTGAAGCCTTATTGTCTCATTTTGCAAAGAATGAATGGGTAGTCAAATATGGGTGCACTCATTATATGGCTAAGGATAATTCCTTTTTCACCTCCTTAGATGAAGATGTGGAGAGAAAGATTTATTTTGATGATGATTTTTCTCTCAATATTTCTAGTAAGGGTGATGTTTCCTGTTGAAATGGGATAATTTTCAATGTATATCATGTACCGAACCTCAGTATCAATCTATTTTTGATTTCTTAGCTAACACAAAAAGGTAAAACTGTGGATTTTTGTCCAAAGAGGTTCTTTGTTCAATATTTGAAGAAATGTCGGTTGATCATCGTCAGAGGGTTTCTTGACTCGAAGGATAGTTTGTATAAGTTTTGTGACACAACTCAACCTAAATTTGAACCAAATTCTCTTATTTATCACACCGATGAACGAATTTGAGCTTGGAATGAAATACTCAAACACCTAAATTTTTGAAGTCTACAATCGATGGAAACTCAGAATATGCTTGTTGGTTTACCTAAATTTTTTCCCTACTAGAGTCTGTAAAGGATGTGTGCTTGTAAAGCATCATCATGCACCCTTTGACTCTGGAAAAACATAGTGAGAACGTAACCTCCTAGAGTTGGTTCAAAATGATCTCTAATGCATCAATATACCTCCCTCAGTGGGTGCAAGGTATATCTTGAATTTCATTAATGATGTCTCTCGTTATACTTGAGTCTATTTTCTGAAGAACAAGAATATTTTCTTTGAAAAATTCAAAGAATTTAGAGATGAGAAATCCACTATGAGTTGGATGCATGGATGGTTGGTTCAAGCATCCTTTTGGATCCGAATAGATGACATGGATTTGACTGAGTCAAATCTAACCACAGATGGTTATATGTCAACAATATATTCCCAATTCCAAGGAATTTAGTTAACTATAAATAGAAAACTTGATATATCATTATCAACAATTCACATACAAGAGTTGTGTGATGACATTGAACATGGTTCTTATGTTCAATATGCTTTGTGTTGTAATGGTGTCTTTAGACACCACCTTCTTTCTTTGAAACTTATCCTATTTGGTTATTTATAAATCTATTTATTTGTTTTGTATCAAGTTAGATCTAATCCCCAACAGAGTTCGAGAGAGATCAATTTGGGTGAGTGATATAAGAGTCCTTAGCTAGTTTCCTTTCCCTTCATCTCCTCATAGGTTGAATTGGGGGATGAATTTGTAGTGAATTCCTATGGTTGGGTGGAAAATTTCTTACACACAACAAGTTTAATAGACCATTTTGGTAAAAAATATAAGTGGCATATCCATGTTCGTGCATTTCTAGTTATGATTATGCAATCAAGCATGCAATTTTCTTATAAATGAGTTTGAGGTGGAATTTCTAGTTTAGGCAATTTTTTTGCATGATTAGTTTGTTGCATCATTTAGTTATTCACATTTGTGAATTCAAATGGCCTTCAAATTTATGGGGTTCAAATTTTTCTTTAGTATTTTTAATTTGGGGTTGTTCGTAGCATGTGTAGTTCAATTTTTTTTATGTATGTTGGTTTTCGATGAAAAGGAATGGTTATCCTAATACCAACATTTTAAAATCTTATTGGGCTAAGGAAAGATAGTCGATATTGTTACCCTATGTTTATAGCCTTTTTCAAAAATATCAATTAATCTTCAAGAAATATGTTCTTGAGATCAATGTTGTCTTTTATGTTGTGTTATGATAAAGAAACAAAAATATTTCTATCCTAAAAAAAAACATATTTAATGAAAAATTATAAAAACAGAAAACTTGAAATAAGATAACACATATAGTCCAAAATGAGACCTCAAAACCATCAAGTGATTTTATTTGTTCATTTATGGAATACATCCAAAAACATTATATCATACTGAGAATGGGTAAGGACCAGAAAAATATACTTAGAAGTCAAAGACTACATCACATAGAGATGACTAGTGTCTTCTAATTAAAACCAAGACTAGAAATAATTGGAAAAACAAGCCACAATTTTCCACTACCTTGACTTTTAACAAAATTACTAATTAGCACTGGAAATCAATTAAGAAAACCAATAAGAATTTATACACCTTTAAAAAACAGGTGATCAACCTTATAAATCATGTCAATAACCAAATACTTATTGGTCCTCCTTATTGGCACCTTCAGTAAGACCCTATTATCAACAAGAAGTTCTTAGCCTTTAATTGTTTCATAAATTAATGAAGTAGTAATTTAATATCATTCTACATCATGATAAAAACTTATTAGAGTTTGTGCCACTATCTCTCTCTCTTTTTCTTGTCCCTTCAATTCTCCAAAAGTAGTTTTGAGTAGTCTCAACTACTTTTAGTTAAATAGAGACAAATCATAATAAAATATTAATAAATAATGATAAGGATGTAATAAATATTAACTAATAGGTGGGGACACCCTAACAACTCTTTTTTTAAATTTTTCAGGGAGGCAAGTGTGGGAGGGGTGCTCTTTGACCATAGAGGAAAATAAGTATTGGAGTATTATTGGAATATAGGGATCACCACCAATAACAAAGAATAAGGATATGCTCTTTTCATTGGTGTAAAATTAGAAAAAGAAGAGACAAATCGATGCCCTAAATATAGTTGGAGTCTCCAAAAATCCAATTCGCTATTTTATTAAGGCCTCCTCCCCGAGAGAGATAGGCCTAAAAAATCTAGTGGATCACATTAGAGTTTCTTTAAGGCTCAATTCTACCATATTTTTAGATATCATAACAAAGTAGTTTATGCCTTAGAAAATAAGGCCATTAGGTTAGCCCCTAGTCATATGGGGGTGAATGGATTGGTGCGTGTGATTTACCCCCTGTATACATGATTATGTCCAAATGTTTCTTGAGCCCATGACACGTGGTAGTTTCCTCCATATGCATGGAAGGGGAATGCACATTATATCCTTGGTTCATATCAATAATGAGTCTGAGTGCAATCAATACCATTAATGGGTTATATCCATTAGTTCGTGGATGGATATTTAGACGGAGGAGGTCTATAGGGCATGGGCTCGAATTAGTTCCTAATTCGATGGATCTGAATCAAGGGAGGCGTATGGTGATTTCTCACAGCGAAGTCCTTTAAACATAAATTGTGTCTTCTTATATTCTCAAGCATTCATGATTGTACCCAGATTCATATCTCAACATTATTCATTCCTATATTTTGATCATATTGTGATACATCCTTGAAATAAAACTCTTTCCTTGAGTTCCTCTATTCATTTTTAACAAAATTTCAAACCATTTCATCTGCTATGAAAACCATTTATTCATACTTCCATGGTTGAAGCCCCATTCATACCCACTACTCATGATTTACCATGAATTGTAGATGGTCTCTCTCTTGCTCAACATCCCCATTTGGTATGAATATTTTTCATCTGGATTTTGTTTTCCAGATCAAAGTTCCATTGGAATTCTTCCATATTTCTCACCAAGTCTAGATGTCTTCAACTGACAGCTTCCTTAAGCAATCAAATGCACATGCTGGAGAACTATATTTTCCCTAATTCCTCCTATATGAATAAATATATAGAATTTATCCATTTTAATTATAACCATAACATATGAAAAATATGCATACAACAATATCCATTAGCTAAAACCCATACAACTCTGGAAACATATGCACAATTTTTGTTTTTTGTTTTTAAATCACCATAACTCTTCTTTCTAACTTCCTATGAATTCTACTTCTCAATGATGATTCCTCCATCCAACATATTTCCAATGACTATATCCTTTCTCAATTCTAATATTGAGCAAAAATTTATAGGCATCTGGGTATGGCTATGTTTCCCTTTCTACACACCTTTCAACCAGGTCCAAATTTGGCTATATTCAGGCATCCCTACACCTGCTCCTTTGGGAGCTTGTCGGGATCTCAAATAGTTTCCTTCATGACCATATTTTGAACATCCTGTCCAATTTTTACCTTCATTCGAGTTCCAGGATGCTAGCTACAACCTGCTGAAGTTTGGTCAATTTACCTCATTTAATACAGAATGCTACAGGTGCCTTCTACGTCCTTCTATGTACTTTTAGGTGCCCATATTCTGAATCTAAATCCATGGTTGTCTTCTATGGCTCAATATATTTCCAAATATTTCTTATGTGCCCCAATATGACTCCTAAGCAACAATTTATGACCTATGGAAATCAATTGGGCTTGATTTTTACCTTGCATCGTTTGTCCTATAACTCTCTCATACAAGCTTCGTTTTACGAACAATTTAGCTTGTTAGAAAGGTATCTCCAAGTTATATCCTTTTGGAAACCTAAACTTTTTGTTTTGAAAGGACACATAGTTTTTCACAAATTTTATCTTCAAAAAATGTTGATTAGGCCTTCAAAATTGATCTACAAGTTATTGACCTGAAAAACACCAAATTTTTCTATCAAATTCCACTATTTTATAAGAATTTTTATTTAAATTTTGTTGACTGGGATGCTAGTGTGGTGTCTTGAGTCCACTTGTTACCTTAAGGTGGTGCCATATCATCCCTCTGGCCACCCTATCCTACCTCCTTCTTCCTTCTCCTTCATCTCTTGGAGCACATTTTCTATTTTTTTTGCTCCAAAGCCTCAGGATACCTACGTGGCACCTATTTATAGGTCATGGGAATGGGCGGGTCCCATCCCACACCTATTCCTTGGTGCACATGAACTTTAAATACATTCTAATACAATGA
>WSFP011380873.1:0-29616 GCA_009831015.1 Picea engelmannii
GTACTGTCTCCAAAAGAGTGATTTTGAGAGATTGACAAGTGTAACTTTCTTCATGAAAATGATCTTAAAGAAGAGCTAGATCTTCTATCACCATGTCATTATCATGTCATCATCTTGATAACCAAAAATGAGGATAACACCTGCGTATGGGTAGTCATCCAAAGCTATGACCTGTCATCTCCACCAGAAGAAGAAGTCATCATTGTAGGGTATTGGCACCCTACCTCCCCCCTATCACCTCATCACCTTGGTCCATCGTGTCATGGATGGATCATGAGGTCCACGTGGAATAATCTCAACTCTAGGTCCCAAGCCTGGAATCTGCTCAAAGAAAGAGCTACACAAGATAGAAGTGAACACGAAGTTCCTCTTACTACCATGTTTGCATTCTATCAATTGGCTCTTCATGTTAGCCAACAGTGAGGTGCACCAGTCGTACACCGTGGGTCTCAAGCACTCCATTGAGTAGAACATAAGTGGCCTTGATGCCTGGTGCAAAGAGGTCGATCCTATGATCTGTGTCAAAACGAGGACAAAAATCTTGAGGCTTAGATTGTTTATCACTCGAATGGGGAGTTGGCTCCCAACCTTCTTGATCACTAAAATGTAATGAGCGTCTATGTATACCTCGATTTTCATACTGTTCCCATCTCCCCGGGATTTGAGGTTGACCACCTCACCCCGACTTGACAAGCCAGTCAAGAAATAAATGTCCTCAACTTCAATCCTTAATGGTTGTACATCAAGGTTGAAGCTCTCACTATCTAGATCCCAGTAATCCATGAGCAACTGTAGCAATCTCACTCGGGCCCTCATCCCTTTGAGAGCCCAAAAATTATATAGCCCGCATCTTTTCAAGGCCATTTGGCCCCCTGAATCTCTCTCCACAATAGCATCTACCTCCTCGTGTTCTCTTTCCCTCCACTCTAGCACCATCTTGCAAGAGACAAACCCATTTTTGAGTTAGAAACCACTAAAAAACATTGTTTACAAACATATACGCGGGTTGTAGTGTTCACATTCTCATATAGGGTTGAGTATATGTTGGTTGTCTTTTAAATAGCCACAAATAAGCATGTGTATACATGACCCGATGAACTGTATCCCGCGTACACCTAAAGTTTTAATTTGCGCCCTAAATAACTTAAAAATTGGAACCTAATTACAAAATCTAATCCACCGAAAAGAAAGAGGAGGGGAAGATGAGTTACCGGGTCCAAACAGTCGTCGATTCTGTCGCTCTTAGCTCCCGCAATCACCAGTTGAAGTTCGAAGGTAATTTGGTCCAAAATCTACTATTTGGGTAAAGAATACAATGGCATAGTAAATTTGTTTTTTTTAACTATTTATAGAAAAAATTTACCCACTTTGCATAGTTTCTGACAATATTTTGGCCTAATGGACTAATACGACATTGGATTGAGTTGGTTTTTGTAGTTTTATCTAGGGATTCTTGCGGTTTTCAGTGCCATGTTGCCCGTTCGTAACTTTGGACAAGTATTTTCATTACCCAATATATAGGATAGGTATCCATTCCATCATGCACATTTGCATCGTCCTATGACTGTCACTCATATGCCTTAGGTACGAACCCATTTTATAGCGACACAAAACCTTCTATCTGTAACTAGAAGTGTTGTTATCGAATGGTAGAGACTTACCAAACATGGGTACCCTAGTTATATCCTCTGCTTCATTCAGTGCCCATGTAGATATTTTTTTAGTAGGACCGGGAGTCCCTTGTAGATAACACATGACTTTATGTTGAACCTCATTTCTTACTCATAAACATGCTAACCTATACCTGGAGGACTCCCAAGCGAGTTTGATTTAAGCTCTTTTCCAACTCGTCTTAAAAAAGAGAAAATATTGTCGAGTGAATTTGTCTCTTTCACACTCATAAATTGGATTTTAAAGGAGGTCTATTTGATGCAAGTTTATCCTTTTTTCAAACCAAGTAGACTAAGATTATGAAAAGGACATTTTTTGGCGTTAAGTTGTAATTGCATCTCATGCCCTTGCTTGTAGTATTGAGCCTATTTTTGGTTCTCGCTTTTGCATTATAAGTCATTTACCTTAGCAGTTTGCATCCTCAACCAAGCAGATACTTGTTTATATCCGTTGTATCTTGACACCCTATACCCAAGAGGAAACATTCCCCTGAGTGTCCATCTCCCACATGCACCTCCTTGCATTGAGCATAAGTATGTTCCACTGTTGGAACTAGTTTTGCTTACTTGCGACACTTGTTTCCTCCTCTGTATCTAACATTCATTTGACTATGAAAAAACAAAAAAAATACGGGCGGGAAGGGAGTATTATATTATATTGGCAGTAGTCGTTTCGCCTTTGAACATAGCACAAAATTTTTGAGTCCACTTGTCATCAAAATTTTGGGTTTAGTATGAACTTAGGAAGTTGAGCTCGTTACAAATATTTTACTCCCCGGACTGGTTACTCTTCCAGTCCCTATGGAGAGTTTGATTGATGCCTTCTGCATCTCAAAGTTTCATCATTCAATCTATGCTGCCAGAGTCTTCCATATGTCTCATGCTCTTTTTCAAAGGATGTCCATCAACCTGTGTCAAGCATTCCTCAAAACTCTTGACTTTGCATGTCGGCCATACCCTCCGTCTGTCTCAATATCACATGAAGTTGTAGTCCTATTGCGCATCACGGTCCTACTTTCCTCATTGGTAGGTAACCTTGAACATAGCAGTCGACATTTCATCATTGGTCTCTGATTGGGTGGTTTCCCTTGTGTTCGACGACAGGACATATATTCACACATTGGGATTCATGCAGTTTCTTGGATGCCATTATCCCTATTGGTGGTTTCCTATCCTTTGTCAACAATTTTCCTTATTGGTTGTTATTCAAAGGGTCTTTTTCGTGTACCACTTGCATATGGAACACGCAAAAGACGCACAGGTTCATTGGTTCGTGAACATGTTCTTCATTCGATTTCATCCAAATCATAAAGCTCTTGTTTTGTACCTCATGTTAAATGATGAGATATGCCTTAATTCTCTCCTTTCAACGGGTCTCTTTCCATCGACTTCATCTCATCTATTCTGGAGACGATACCTAGAGTCATGTGAGTACCTAGAGGCTTGCAGTGATTAGTGGCAGGTTCTCTCGCCATCGATAGTTTGGAATACATCAATGCATCTTGATCGATGGATTCTTCAAGTGTTCGACCCCGACTCCTTTATTCACACTTCTAAGAATGTACTCGGTGCCTTGATACCTATTTTCATCATCGGTAGTTTGTCTCGCATTTGTTAACGGTATACCTCAGTGACCCATAATCAAACGAAGTCTCATTGTGTTCGACCTCAACTCCTTTAGTCACACGATGTAGACTTGCACCTTTGGCGGATTGTGTAGAAGACTTGAAGACATCATATTATAGTTGCAGCTTCCCTGAGCTATTGCTACCTTTCATTGGACCAGTACCTATGTGACTTCAGTGATCATCGGAGATCAGATTGTACTCCATTGTATACAAATATCTTCAGATTTATTTTGAGACTGGTTTTACTAGGCCTTGTTCGTGACTATGACAACCTTTGGCATGTAGCCACCTTTGTATTGCCTATTCATGGCCATGAACAGTTGTTTGGTATATTTTCACATGGATCTGCAGTGTAATTCAAATTGGCATCCATGTGTACAAAATCAGTACAAATTGTAATGAGCAACTAGTTCTTCCAGTTGGGTCCCCATTACTCCACTTATGGGTCTTATAATGTATTTCGGCTATTGCAGATACTACTTTGACCACACACATTAGGGGGCATTTGTTATAGCAAGATTTTCCTCACCCTATGCAAACTTGCATAGAAGGCCTTTTTCCATTTCCCTATGTAGACTTGTAGTCCCTTTTTGTAAATCCCAGAGCTAAAAATATTATTTTCCACATATACGCGCCCTAACAGCTATACAACATGCGTATACACAGGTTGCACCACTACAACTCGCGTACATCGAGATTTGTGCCCAAAATTAAAAAAATGGTGTCGGGTTTCCATGTCACGTCATGAGATCTATGATCCTTGGCCTTCCATATACTGGAAACGTTCTAACTTGACCCTTTAGTTTCACTTCAAGGCTACAAATGGGCCAAATCCGAGCTATGGAAAAGGAGAGAAGAATTCAACTTTGAGAACAAGGTTACTCTAGAGAAATTATTCACTTCATATTGAGTCTACATCCATTTGTCCTTTAAGTCTGAACACATCGTTCAACCCCCAAGCTCTTCCCTACTTGATTGAGAACCTCAATGTCTCTCTTATATGAGCTTGCCTTTGGTGGAGGATTGAAGTGGTGGAGGCCCAGCTGGAAGGAAATTAGTTTCTTGGTTATGAACCATGTCGACATGGAAGTTTGTAATTCATTCACTTCTGTTGATTACATTTTAATAGAAATACTCTTTTCTTGTCCAATTAATATCTTGCAAATATTTGAATTGTTATTCCATGGGCGTAGTTGTTATGAATGTTGATGGATTATGCTATTGAATGTGCTAACATTATATATTATCACCATATGCTTGTGTTTCTTGGTTGTTGAGGACTAGTTGCAGGTATATCACTTTGAGTTGAGTGCTCAACAATGGACTTCATCGAATGTCTGGATGAGGTAAGCCTTTTAAATTATGTTACATGGAAAATCTCTCTATGGATAGGGGTAAACCACAACAGACAAAAATGACTACAGAAATAAACTCTAATATCAAGTATGCTATATAAACAAATATGCTAGCAAGACAAGATAAAAGGCCTACCTCATCCAGACGTTCGATGAAGTCCATCATTGAGCACTCGACTCAAAGCGATATACCTGCAACTAGTCCTCAACAACCAAGAAACACAAGCATATGGTGATAATATATAATGTTAGCACATTCAATAGCATAATCCATCAACATTCATAACAAATACGACCATGGAATAACAATTCAAATATTTGCAAGATATTAATCGGACGAGAAAAGAGTATTTATATTAAAATGTAATCAGCAGAAGTGAATGAATTACAAACTTTTGTGTCGGCACAGTTTGGAACCAAGAAACTAAGTTCCTTCCAGTTGGGCCTCCACCAAAGGCAATCTCAGATAAGAGAGACAATGAGGTTCTCAATCGGTAGGGAAGAGATTAGGGGCTGAACAATGTGTTCAGACTTAAAGGACAAAGGGATGCAAACTCAATGTGAAGTGAATAATTTCTCCAAAGCAACTTTGCTCTCAAAGTTGAATTCTTCTCTCCTTTTCCATAGCTCGGATTTTTCCCATTTGTAGCCTTCAAGTGGAATTGAAGGGTCAATTCGAAACGTTTCCAGTATATGGAAGGCCAAGGATCATAGATCTTGTGACGTGACATGGAAACCCGACACCATTTTTTTTGTTTTGGGCACAAATCCCGATGTACGCGGGTTGTAGTTGTGCAACCTGCGTATACACATGTTGTATAGTTGTTAGGGAATGTATATGTGGAAAAATAATGTTTTTAGCTTTGGGATTTAAAAAAAGGGACTTCAAGTCTGCATAGGGAAATGAAAAAAAGCCTTATGTGCAAGTTTGCATAGGGTGAGGCAAATCTTGCTATAACAGGGTGTATTGACCCAAGAAGAGGTTGTCCCTTGTTCTATGGGAAGAAGGGGCTAAAGGTCTAGAGGGGTTAGTGTTGGGTAAAAGATAAAAGCCATATATAAACCTTCCAGATGCTTAGCCCAGGGATCACCCAAGAAAGCAATAAAACACTTATCTTTGACCCATAATATAATAAATAAATGCTTGAAAGGTAGATTGAAGTATAGGAGGTCTCATCACGAGCCAAACTATCACGTCCATGAATATTTAGTGGTATGACAATGTCATCATCTGGTCACCAAACCAGGGTAGTGACTCTCAGTTGCATGGCTGAGAGAAAGGGGGTCTCATCACGATCCAACCTTCTCATCTCCATTAGGTGTTTGTGGTTGACATTGCCACCACCAGGTCACCATACTAGGGCAGTGACCTTCAATCTCTCCTTATGTTATTATGAAATAAAATATAAAGAAAGAAAGATAAAAGGAAAATAATGGGCTTGGAAAAAGTGCATTGTGGACGAAGGTACCACACACCCTCTACAAAGGCACCCATGAATGAGACACTACGACCCCTAGTATGTCATGAGCCCTATGTCCATTGAGTCTTGACCCCATCCACCTTATACACTTTACATGGATTAGAGAGGGACCTCTTGGAGGCTCTCCTTGACCTAGGGCAAGATGTACCCACTAGGACACCTCCTCAACCCTCCCCATACTTAATCTTGACAAGTCGCATAGTGTCTTTGAGTTGTTAATTGTTTTATATAATAATATTTGATGCACATGCTTATATGGCTTATTTATTGATTGGATCCACTTATCATGATGTTATGACTTGAGATCCTTGGAGGGTGTATCCATTTGTTTTTGCAGGACCTAGCTAGTGGACAGTTTTGGGAGAATAAGTGTAGCTTGGGCTTCCATGGGGATACAAGCCCATGGGTTGGATGCTAGGGGCCCGAATGCTAGATGAGAGAGAGATGACTTGGATGGCCTTGATGATGACTTGGACGACCTATCCCACACATTGCTTGCTAAACGATTTTCCCAGGAGGGGCAAAACATCCCACTTTTGTGCATGACGTCATGATATTTGGAGGCTAGGGCTTGGTGGTGAGGTGCCACTCATTCACACTTAGACGTTTTGAGGAGAAGAGGGTCCTCACCAAGATGATATCACCTAAATGATTGACACATGGCCTTGGGAGGCCTTTCCATACTTCTCCAACACCAATGACCTCTTCAAAGTGGAAAAACGTCCCCTAAAGGGGTGATGTCATCCTAGATTAGGGTTTAATTTGTGAAAAAGATGAAATTTTAAGTGAATCATTTAATATTATTGTGTTAAGGGGACAATATTAGGTTGTTGACCCCTAATCTTGTGTTTTACTCCTTATTTTGTGGACAAACCATGTTGGCTAATTTTTGTATAAATAGAGATCATAAGATCTCATTTTAAATCGTAACTCTCCTCTTGTGAGAGGCATTGGTCTAAAATTTTTGGCCTCGTTATCTCGTTTAGCTCTTGTGAACTTGTGTATGACTATGGTTGTGAATGGTTAATGGAAGAAGTGATGTGCTAGCCTTGGAAGGTTATTCTCTAGCTCTTGTGGTGGATTATCTTAGCATCTCTCTTGATCTTGGTATGGTTTTTACTCTCTTGCTATCATTTTATTCAAGTCAAGTATTGTTTATGCTAGGATCTAGGTGGGAAGTATAAGGGCATACACCCCCACCATAGTATTCACCATTTCATTACTGCATCTCATTGATTAAGGGTTTGCTAAGAGAAGTATAAGGGCATACACCCTCTTAGATTAAACCCTAGCTTAGAGAAACTTGCCTTGGGAAGTAAAAGGGATTACACCCCCAAGGAGGTAGCTTCTCTAAGCTCATTAAGACTACATTAACCCAATAGTAAAGCCACTAGTCATTAATTTGTTGCATTGGAGAAATAAAATATTGCATTGGGAAATGTGAATTTCGATCATTTTTACTTCTTGCAAAGTGGATTGTTTTCCATGTACCTTAGGCACCTCACAGCCACTAGGGTTTCCTCATATAAGGGATACTTATTTTTGTTGTTACAAATTTTCAACTTCAGCCATTAGGGATGCAGAAACCCTAACATACTTGCTCTAATAAGTCTCTTATCAACCATTGGTTTTTGCTCAAAGTTTGCACATTTGCTCTCCTTGTCCAAGCGCACTTTTTGGAAAAGTTTGAAGGGATTCTAGTGGTTGATTGTGTTGTTGTAATACATTGATGTTACATCCACGAGGCTGATATAATTTTTTGTAGACAAGTGTTTACAGCAACCTTGTCTTTTAGCTAAGAGTATTGGTTCTTCATCTTGAGTTTAGCCAGTCAATTGCTAGTTCTTTCTCTTGCATTTTCTACTTGATCTTGAGCACATATTGAGCAGCTTATAATATCTTTTTCTTGATAATATAAACTATCATATATTGCTACAAATTAGGGACAACGAGCTTAAATTTTTGATCCAACTAACATATACTGTTGCAAGGTGTGTTTTCTTGTGTCTCGGGCAGTTACCATCATCCGAAAAAGCACTATACTTGTGGGGCAGCCTTTACTTGACTTGCAAGGAATATCTCCCTACCCTTCATTCCATTTAGACTCGAACTATAGGGGATTTAATTCCATCTATCTCCATCTCCATATCAATCCCCTTAGGTTCATCGGGATCGCCTCCTTAGAGTGACCTAGTCACCCTTGAAGTGTGGGACCTACATCGAGGTGACATTGGGTGTAGGATTCCCAAAGTTGTAGCACTTGTTCCTTGGTTGGGTCCGGCTTTTCCCGACCTACAAATTACGCTATAACATTTTGGCACTGTTGTTGGGGAAGATTTTGAATCTTCTTCATACCCTAACGACAGTTTGGTAAGTTATCCCAAAGTCTTTCCCTTAGCTTACCTGGTGACTCCACCCAAGAGACGTTCCCTTTCAAACCTTCTTAATGAGCTCATTTTGAAGCTCATTTGGCGACTCCACCTTCCCAGAACCCACCTTTCCCTCTTTTCCCTTTCCACCCTTTGATGATCCTTGATCTCATCTGGCGACTCCATTGAGGTGTCCTTCCAGTCAATGGAAATATGGCACCATGGAATGAACCCCCATCCAAAAATTGTTATGCCTCGAAGAAGGAACTTTTACAAATAGAAAAGGAAAAGGTTGCCAATAAAGTTGTTGAGGAAATGATGAATCTCATAAGAGAGTTGTTTTTGCCCTTGATGATGAAGAAGTTTTTGAAGAAAAGACATATGAAGAAAGTCATCAAGAACGGAAAACAATGAGTTGTGACCCTTTTGAAGATATTGATGATGTTTTATTCCATGACCTTGAAAGTGAAGAAGTATCTGAGGAAACCTTGGATATGACAAATCCCCTTGAAGAAAAGCAAGAAAAGAACTATGCACTGAGAATCAAGCCTCTTGTGATGAAGAGGCGAGGGAAGGGTTTGTCTATAAAAAGAAAGAATAATTGTGATAAAGCGCAACATATTGAGGCATCACTATCTCTGATCCCACTTGATAAAGGCGAGGTTGTCCAACTTTGTTTACCTCCTAATTTTAAATAAGTGATCAGTCTCGATGATGAATATTTTGAAAGTCCAGTTGAAGACGTCCATGCCCCTACTCCTCCTACACACAAAGACCAAAATATGGTCATTCTCAGTCATAATAATGGTCTTATGAAAGTACCCTTAGATATGATTGATGATCCTATATATGCTTTCATACAGAGTGGCAGATGCAGATGGGATCTTAGTTGTCTCAAATTTGATAGAGACCCCATTTATGACATTGAGGGTAGCTCTCAGGCAGAAGGGGTGTCATCATCAGAGGAGTGGTCCTCATATGTATATGATTCAGATGTTTGGTTTCCTAGTGATGATATGGTTACAAATATATTCCGCCCCTTCGAGGATGACTTGTCACAACAGACTCAGAGTGATCTTCAGACATCCTTTGGTACATACCCTTTTGAGGATGTAGATTTTTTTTATGAGGACTTCCTACCATTGTGATAAGGTTTTGAGGAATACCAAGACGTGGCCACCTCACAACAGTCATAGGTTTATTCTTCAAAGAGGAGTTATTTTCATCTTAGATATTTCTATGGAGATTCACATGGGAAGAGGTGGTGTTTTTCTACACCTGAGATTGTTTCTTACCTCTTAACCTCTTCTCCAAGAGATCATGCAGTATTCTTCCGATCTCTCATATCCTGTCAGCCTTCAGGGAGTTGTGATCCTCTAAGTGAATATAAATATGAGTCATCTTCTATGTATAGTAGCCCCCTTCAGAGATGGTTTGATCGGTCTTGGGGCTATTCTTGCAGGCGGGAGTTCCAGGATGATCAAGATTGTGGTTTCTCTTTTCAGATGGATTTCCTCCCTCCCACCCATCTCCATTAGTTTTATTTCATGATTGATTATATGTATATTTATTCTCATGATTACTATGTGATGGACTTATATTTGTTGTATTATTTGATTAAGCACAGGGGGAGATACTTTGATGAGATGGTCAGATGGTTGCATTGGTTGTATGAATTCACGTGACATCATCCAACATGTGATCTTCAAGGCCATAAGACCCCAGGTAAGTATGTAAGTCTTTTTTGATCCCTGCATTTGCATCTTGATTTATCATACTAGTTTAGATGCATTTCATTCCCATTTTACTCTACTTGCATATTGATTTCATGCTTAGTTTAGAATTTATTGGAAAAATGTCAAAATTTTATTTTTCTAGTTCAGTGGGTTTTAATTATGATCATATGAGAACAAGGATGAGTAGGCCATCCTGCACTTGACAGTTTGATGTTTACTTGTAGTCACAAGTATACCAGAAGATGTTGTGGTTCTCATGCACTCTACGACGAGCAAATGTCCCCAAGTAGGAGCCAGATGTTATCCCCATTTTGTGGATAACTAAGGAGATGATGTCTCGAGGCCCTCAGGTTGCAAATATGGAGTGTTGAGAGACTACATGACCAACAATACCCTTTGCACAGATGGAAAACCCACTCACCACCACATATGGTCACAGGTTTATATATGGAATCCACCACACCAATTGGCTTCTGGAAGGCAGTGGGCCTTGCTCCATGAGGTACAAGTCAGTATTATGGTGAGCATCATTTCAATACCTCGGCCATTTGATTATGTTGTATCTTAGATTGCTAAGATTTCATGATATGTGCTTGGACATTATTCCTTTTTCCCTGCTTCACCTTGGTGGATGACATTGTGCCCTAGTAAGTGGTATTCTTTGGGAATGGGTTTGCTACTGGGAAATATATTAATGAGCCATCGTACCATTCCCGACCATACTTACCATTTTCCATCAGTATTCCCCTCTATTTCCTTATCTCTTTGGATTTTAGGGTGTATTGATCCAAGAAGGGGTTGTCCCTCATTCTATGGGAAGAAGGGGCTAAAGGCCCAGAGGGATTGGTGTTGGGTAAAAGATAAAAGAGATATATAATCCTTCTAGATGCTTCACCCAGGGATCACCCAAGAAAGCAATAAAACACTTATCTTTGAATAAAAGGAGACCCGTAATATAATAAAGAAATGATTGAAAGGTATATTAAAGGATAGGAGGTCTCATCACGAGTTGACCTATCAAGCCCATGAATATCTAGTGGTATGAAATTGTCATCATTTGGTCACCAAACCAGGGAAGTGACTCTCAGTTACATGGCTGAGAGAAAGGGGGTCTCATCACGAGCCAACCTTCTCATCTCCCTTAGGTGTTTGTGGGTGACATTGCCACCACCTAGTCACCACGCAAGGGCAGTGACCTTCAATTTCTCCTTATGATATTATGAAAGAAAACATAAATAAAGAAAGATAAAATGAAAATAATGGGCTTGGAAAAAGTGCATTGCAGACGAAGGTACCACACACCCTCTACAAAGGCACCCATGAATGAGACACTACGACCCCTAGTATGTCATGAGCCCTATGTCCATTGAGTCTTCACCCCATATACCTCATACACTTTACATGGTTTAGAGAGGGACCTCTTGGAGGCTCTCCTTGACCTAAGGCAATATCTACCCATCATGACACCTCGTCAACCCTCCCATACTTAAGCTTGACAAGTCGCATAATGTCTTTGAGATGTTAATTGTTTGATATAGTAATATTTGATGCAGTGCTTAGATGGATTATTTATTGATTGGATCCACTTATCATGATGTTATGACTTGAGATCCTTCGAGGGCGTGTCCATTTGTTTTTGTAGGACCTATCTAGTGGACAATTTTGGGAGAACAAGCCTAGCTTGGGCTTCCATGGGGCTATAAGCCCACATGTTGGATGCCAGAGGACCGCATTTCAGATGAGAGAGATATGACTTGGATGGCCTTGATGATGACTTGGACGACCTGGCCCACCTATTTTTTGCCAAACGATTTTCCCAGGAGGGGAAAAATGTCTCACTTTTGAGCATGACGTCATGATATTTGGGGGCTAGGGCTTGGTGGTGAGGTGACACTCATTTACACTTGGACGTTTTGAGAAGAAGAGGATTTTCACCAAGATGAGATCACCTAGATGCTAGACACATGGCCTTGGGAGGCCTTTCCATACTTCTTCAACACCAACAACTTCTTCAAAGTGGAAAAACATCCCCTAAAGGGGTGACATCATCCTAGATTAGGGTTTAATTTGTGCAAAAGATGAAATTTTAAGTGAATGGTTTAATATTATTTTGTTAAGGGGACAAGATTAGGGTTTTTGACCCCTAATCTTTTGTTTTACTCCTTATTTTTTGGACAAGCCATGTTGGCTAATGTTTATATAAATAGAGATCCTAAGATCTCATTTTAAATCATAACTCTCCATTGAATGTTGCATCCATAAGGCTGATATAATTGTTACACCTCAATATTGCTCACTTCAATAAGTGTTTTAAAGTGTCACATGATCCTCTCGACTATCGCAAGTGTCGCATGTCATTCACAAGTGTCGCAAACATCAAATAAAGCATACTGCCATGATGACAACACCAAGGAGACATCTATAATAGCTCGGACACTTGGTTTGGAGGAGGAAGAATGATTAACTGGAGTCAAGGAACTTTAATCACCTGAGAAGAGCTCTTAAACAAAGGTTTTGAAGGGGAGCGCTCCCCTAGATCAGCCTTAGGAGCACTGGCGCTCCCCTATAAGGTCTCAGGGAGCGTTATAACACTTGTCTGCCCCTCAAGAGGAGCATTATCCATCCTTGGAGCGTTGGTGCCCCCTTCAAGCTTCCTAGGGAGCGCTATAGCACCCTGATGCCCCTTTTGAGGGATCGCTGCCTAATCTGAGGCAGTAGTTGGCCCGTTGAGGAGAATAAGGGGAGGATCTTTCAAGTTTAGAAGGCAATTGCATTCGAATTATTGGTTCCATCAGGAGATCCTTGATCCAAGGAGGGAATTCCTCAACTTGTTCTAAAGATAACTCAAGAGGTTAAGCTCCTCTTAACCTATATAAGAAGGCTCTATGATGGTGAAAAGGAGGAAGAATTGCTAGCATGAAACCTATGATCTCATAGGAAATGTACAGTTAGCTGAAGGAGAGTGATCAGTGAAGCTTCTATCATCCAGGTTGTGGATCTGTCGAGCAAGGGTTAGACGAAGGGGACTTGACGAAGTTGTCGCATTCGCATCTACCTTTGTAAGTATTGTTGTCGTTATTCTCATTAATATGACACGCTTGGCCCGTTTCTTTCTAGTTTGTGTCTGATTTTACATAAACTTATCGTCGATAGATAGATCTGTTTTCAAGCTAACATCAATAGAGTAGGAAGTGGTCGTACTTTATTTGTCTACAGGACTCAGTGAGGAGCGAGAGTTTGGAGCTCGATTTGGAGCGTGCAGGGACAAACGTCGATTAAAAGGTACCTCTATCATCCTTCCTTCTCATGTATTAGTTTGTGTAGATCTGAAAGGAAGTCAATGTCCACGTTAAGCACTTTCTGTCTTAGAATTAAGGTCCATCTCTTTGAGGCAATCTACCTGTCCGCAGGGAGATTTTCCTACAACAGAAACTGGCGACTCCGCTGGGGAGTCCTCAAATCAAAACTTTTTGTTTTGATTTCTCCTCATAGAACTTGTTTTACCCCTTGATTGTTTCAGAACTGGTTCACTCCTCTTTGGATTGGTTTCATGAGTTTATTGACTCCATACCCCATCACACTCAGCCTAATTGTCGAGACTGAAACTACGATTTTTGGATTTTTTGACACTTTTAGGAGTTTTTGACCCTGGCGCCCCTGTCCCTGTGTTAACAGAGCACCAGCACTCCCTGAGTGCCTTACACAGGGCGCTATAATGCTCCTTGTCCTTGACAACAGAGTGCCAACCCCTCTTTGGCCAAGAAACCTTCCATAATTACCTTTTTTAGAGTTTTATCTCTGTGTTTCTTTTGCTGGGTCACCTTGTGAGTCAATGCTTCTTCCCTTCCAGCCTTGACATCTGTCTTTTTGAAGAACGAACATCTTGCTATTTGGATTTTGTAGCCTTCTTCACTATTGTTGTTGAGTTTTTCTGTCATTTGGAATTTGAAACGCATGCATCGTCTTTCTCTCTTTTTAATTGAGCGAAAAACTCTAGTGAAGGTCATCAAAGGCCTACAGATCTCTTCATTTTGATTTTAGTTAAGATCATTGTTCTTCAACATTCCTTTTGGTGTGAAGTTCTTGGTTTTTCTTTGATTGTTTCTTTTCGTTCGCTTCTTGTTTTGATTACAACGAGAGGGTGTATTGTTTGTATGATTCTTGATTGTGTTGGTCTGATTTTCATTCATCCAAGAAGATAATTAGCGAGACGAGCATTGTTTTGAATTAATCATTATTCATATGCAAACAATAAAAAGTATATTCATGATTGATTTTTCATATTAGAAGGTATCTCAAAGTTTTAGCATCACATTAGGATTTGATTGAAGAAAAATTTGTTTGAGGGCATTCCTTATTAGTGCTTGATGGTGAAAAGAACTCTCTCTCTCTCCCTTAGATAGATGTTCATCAAAAAGAAATGAATGCTTATCATATTTGATGCATTTTTGGGACTGAGTCATAATTCCATCTGTTTCACTTCCATGCACCCCTTTTGAGTAAAGAACAACTATAAAATGAACGCTAATTAAAAATTATCTAGAACTTTTTCTTTTCTAGGATCCTCCACCAATAGTAGACTAGGATTAGTACTTTGGATTAGGTTGTGAGCATAACTCTCCAAAGTTTCCAAAACAAACAATAGCATCATGAGTTAGGGAGAGTCAAATCCAATTATCGTATAAGTCTGCCTGGGATCCCCCTCTCACACAGGGGTTACGCACGAGGTCGCATTCGACTGAGTTACGGAGATTATCCCTTCATGGTTTAACTGATTGTGGTGGTCAGCTCGTATTATGGGGATCGCTTAAAGGTAAATCCACAATTACTGCGTGGAATCCTTTTAGTTGATTTCGGGCTCGATACCCTGCCCATACGTTCGAATCGGACTGTCGACTGTTCCCGCCCAGGGGCTGACTGCGAATTGGTAATCTTAGTGGCCATAATCTTTAGGGTATTACACAAGATGACAGTGAAGGGAAGTCTCACTGTACCTGGAGAAGACATTGGTCAAACTCACTCGGGCTCCTTGGAGGGTAAATCCACAATTACTGCGTGGAAGCTTGCACTAAGGCGTAAGTCCGTTAAGCAGGTCGCCATTGTAACTGTTCCACCCTATCCCCGCCCCTTCTGGACTTGATCACGCGACGTTGGATTTCATCACCAACTAGTACGGTCATCGAGAGAAGGTCATGTTTGCTTGGTTGTGATTCTTAGATTCTATTAGTGTATGTTGTTTCTTTTCGGTAGTTGGACATAGATCTCTTTCGCCGACTCTTTTTTACCAACATCGACCCTCCACGCCGTTCGCGGAGGCTACAGGGACTTCCTCCAGAAAATATGGAAGGAAACACCCCTTTACCCCCTCATTCTATGGAGGAATATCCTCAACAGAGTGAGGTTCAAAACACTACAACCCCCCAGGAAGAAGTTCCCACTCCTTTAGAGAATTTTCGAATTGTTTCAGAATCTCCGGAAGCTTTCCGCATTCCTGAGGGATATGAACAACGTGTCCTCCAACTGAATCCCGCTGGTGAATTTGTCGTCGTCAATCCTTCTGACATTCCGGATGGGTCTCATCAAAACCCTTTAGTCGATGACCCTTTTTGGACCGCAAACATTGTTTGAAGTCCACCATGCATGGTGCAAGATCTTTATGGAACAGTGATGGGTGCTGACGCACCCATTTCTTACACGGTACCCCTAAACCATTTTACCGGTACCACCATTTTCACAGCTATGTCGCCCGTTGGTCCGAGCACATCATCCATTGGCCCAAGGTCTACCCTTCCCCTCCAGACGACCCATTCTACAATAGTCCCTCACATTCTGACTATTCCCGTCGGTAACGCGTGGTTAATCAAGCTGCGATTGGCACACCTGTAACACCAAGACCTACATCATCACTCCCTTTTGGGTACAGAGCACTAAATACTCCCACTACCGCTACTACCCAAGTTATACCCGAAAGTTCCATACCTATCCAACAACCCGGCGGGACCGGTCTTGGTGGTCCTAATCCGCTCGACGACACTGGTCAGTCATTTACGTCTGGTTCTCAAATTCTGGGAAATCTACCTCAAGCTGGGGGGCATCACCCCACAGGAGGACAAATTCCATTTGGGGGGCACCCTCATGCTGGGGGGCACCCTCAATCCGGAGTCTACCATCAACCGCATGGACAAAATGTGTCTGCCACACCTAATCCGTGGAACGTCCCTTTTCCAGGAAACCCACAGTTCACGGCGGGACACAACTCTCAAACTACACAACAACCTCCTTATGGAAAAACCCCAAATCCAGCTCATAATCCTCAAAACCCATCTGGTTATCCTCCGCTCACACATACTTCTCAAAACATCTCAAATCCTACGTACCCTGGTCACCAACCTCATACAAGAGAGCCCACTAGTTATAATTATCCACATAACCCAGTGATTGGCCCTACTGGTGTCCCCATGCCACACTAGCATTATCCACAGGTTAACCGACAACTACCTTTTCTAGCTACCCTGGATCTTCCAGACTTGTCTCGGTTAACGAATGATCCTATTTATCATTCTCCGGTTTGGCCAGCTATTCCAGCTAAACTTCCTTCTGATATCCCAAAGTTCGACGGAAAGTCCGGAGAAGACCCAAACAACCACGTAATGACTTTCCATTTGTGGTGTTCATCCAACACCCTCATGGACGATTCTATACGTTTGTGTCTTTTCCAACGAATGCTTATGGGTTCCACGGAGAAATGGTATATTGAACTACCAAGAACATCTTTTCACGATTTCAACTCCCTCGCCATGTCCTTCCTCACACACTTCCAACTACCCATTCGATACGAGACGGGTACTGAACTATTAACCTCCCTTCATCAGAAAACTTTCGTACATATCTCCGATCATATTCATGAATGGAGACGATGACGAAGGCTAATCAAAGCGGTCATTCCTGACCAATTATTAGCGGAATGGTTCACTAAATCATTGTTACCCCAGATCGCTCGTGATGTTGCCATGGGTGGCGTAGTCACTGAGGAAGAAGCTATTTCCCGAGCTCAGTACTTAGACTTGTTCTATTCACAGTCTGGTACTCTATACGAGTTGATACCGAATGCTACCCGTGCCACTGACGATCCATCCAAACCATCGTCTTCTTCCCACGCGGATGGAGTTATTGGCTTCGTCAAAAACCAATCTACTACCCAGTCGACTGGAACGATTCAGCGGCCCGCTTCGACAATTGCTCCCAGCCCGACTACACCCTCTTCTACCCCCCCTCAAACTCAGGTCTCTGAGGTGAATGCGGTCCAATCAACCCCTTCACAACAATCTGGGGGCAAGAAAAAAGCGAGAAATAAACCAAAGAGAAACAATAACAACGAACAACCAAAAAATCAACCGCAAACCTCTGCTGCCAGAAAACAACCACAACGAAAAATGAAATTCACATGTCTCATTTGTGGTGACAATCACTACACCCGAGACTGTCCACATCACGATGAAGTGGCCAAGCTTTTCAAGGGAAATTCACAACCCGTTGTGCTTACTCAGCCTTTTCCACAGCAGCAATCTTTGGTTGCTCAAAACCCCACCACAAGGGGCAGTTCCAACCCACCCGATGATGAAGCCTCGACAAGTGCTCACATTTACATATTCAACGGGGTTAATCTAACCACTCGCTCTGCAACATATGACATGCCAGTTAAACCTGATAAACCGAAGACTACTAATGGTTCCGCACCGGACCCATTACCATCTTCCGTTAGCCCTCCATCTGCTAGCCCTCCATCCGGGCCACTTCAGATTGAGAAACCTTCCTTTGACTCCATCTTACGCCCTCCTAAGAGCACCATCTGGAAATCTACCTTCAATCCTAATTCACGAGCTGCCCAAAACTACAACATTGTAAAAGATTTGGCCCAAGCACCATGTGCTATGTCCGCCTTGGAAGTTCTACAACACTGTCCCAGCCAAAGTAGAACGCTCTTAGCTGCTATCGGTGCTTTTGATCCTGAGTCATCGAACAACCTCACGTTTAATCTGGATGATCATCAACCACGACTCTCCCACCAGCTAGCTTTCCAAATTGATGTTGTTGTTCACAATCAACAAATCCACCGAACTATCCTAGATGAGCGAGCCTCTACTTGTGTCATGTCCTTAGCTTGTTGGAAAGGCTTAAAATCACCTGCCCTTAAAAAATCCCCTACGATGTTACGCGCTTTCGATGGACGAGGTTTTCATCCTCATGGATTATTACAATCCTTAGTCGTTCAGTTGGGCAACAAAACTGTTACCGTTGATGTCGAGGTGGTCGATGCCCCCCTTGATTACAACCTACTACTCAGAAGAAGTTGGTTCTATGCTATGACTGTCGTCGCCTCGTCGGTGTTTCGATGTGTACAATTCCCCCATCAAGGCAAAATTGTCACCGTCGATCAGCTTGATTTCTGTACACCCGACGCTCGCATCCCTTCCACCAACAACATTCCCTTTTTGGGAGACCACCCAATTACGTATGAAAGCATTGGTGTTGGCTTATTGAAAGATTCTAGCCTTATGGGTACTTTCCCTACACCACTTCCACCTACCGCGCATCATATTTCCGCCATCAATATGATCTCGACTATGCCTTATCAATCCTTGGAATCATCTGATCCTTGGATTGTACCTAGTCCTCTGGAATTCGATGTGCTCGGTGACACCATTCCACTTAGCCCAGCAGAGGCCGCATACGTAGCTATTCAATTTGCCTCTCCCTCTCCAAACAACCCACATTTATTGGCACTTGATGCCTACTCGATGCCCTCATGGTTGGATTCCCTATCATCTGCCATCGATTACATTTCCCAAATTTTCCCTTCTGACGAATCGATTATGGAAATGCTCAGCATCGACGATTTACCTTGGGATGATAACCATCATCGATCCTCTTTTCTTCCACCTTTGGAAGAAATTCACCGAGACATACACTCTGTCTCCCCTCCCGATGTTACCAATCCTCCACAATCTCCTATCCTCACACAAGATACCCTCTCTGAGGGGAATATGGGTAACATATCTACTACGATCGTTATTGACATTTCGATCAAAGAAGGTGTCGTGGAAAACATTAACCTTGGTGCTAATTGCACACCCGACGAAGTGGTCTCTTACACTGCTTTGTTTAAAGAATTCTGCGATGTCTTCGCATGGAGCTATGAGGAAATGCCTGGGATCGACCCTTCAATCATCGTGCACTAAATCAAAACTTATCCTGACGCGAAACCTGTTCGACAAAAACTTCGCCCGGTTCATCCCAAGAAAATTACAGCTATAAAGGCAGAAGTTGAAAAACTTCTAAAATCTGGCTTTATTTATCCCGTCCCTTTGACAGAATGGGTCTCCAACCTTGTTCTGGTTGCCAAAAAACAAGGGACCATCCGTGTTTGCGTTGACTATCGGGATCTCAACAAAGCTTGTCCCAAGGACAACTACCCTACGCCCTTCATCGGCCAAATCATCGATAATTGCGCAGGGAGCGTAATCTTCTCTTTCATGGATGGATTTTTTGGGTATAACCAGATCGAAATCTTACCTGCTGATCAACATAAGACAGCCTTTATCTGCCCATGGGGAACCTTTGCCTACCGAAAGCTACCCTTTGGCCTTAAAAATGTTGGTGCTACCTTCCAGCGGGCCATGTCGTACGCTTTCCACAACATCAAGCATATCACAGAGCCTTACCTCGATGACCTACCCGCCCACTCATCCAAGCGATCCGATCACATTGATCACTTACGGACGATTTTTCTTCGATGTCGGTTCTACCATATTCGCTTGAACCTGCATAAGTGCATTTTTGCTGTCGAATCCGGTCGACTCCTCAGTTTCATTGTCTCTAAAGATGGGATCAGGGTGGATCCCTTAAAGATCAAGGCCATTCTAGCCTTAGCCCCACCTACCAATTTAACCCAACTCCAAAGTTTGCAAGGCAAAGCAAACTTTCTTCGCCGTTTCATCTGCAACTATGCTGAGATCACTAAAGGATTTATGCAGTTACTGCAAAAGAACACCCCTTTCATCTGGGATAACACCGCCCAACGGTCATTTGATGCTCTCAAGCACGCTTTGACCCACATACCTTTGTTACATCCCCCGGAATATACAAAGGATTATATCCTTTACTTGGTCGCCTCCACTTCCACCATTGCGATGGTGTTAGTTCAGGAGGACCCCAACGATGAAGAACATGTGATTTATTATCTGAGCAAGAGTCTATCTAGACCCGAACTCAGATATTCACATGTCGAGAAACTGGCTCTGGCAGTCATCATCGTTGTCTAGAGGTTCCGCCATTACATCTTATTACGCACCACCACGGTAATCGTAGACTACAACCCCATGTACCACGTCTTGACACGTCAAGTACTTGGGGGCAAATATTCTAAATGGATCGTTATTCTTCAAGAATTCGATCTTGAGTTTATGAAGGCCAAAGCCAAAAAATCCCTGGTGTTTGCAGAGCTTATCTGTGCTCTCCCTCGTGCCAATGAAGACATTGAACCTAGAGATTCTCTCCCTGATGAATCTCTCTTCCTCATTAGCACCTCTGATCCTTGGTACGAAGACATTCTCCTCTACCTTCAAACCCAACGTTTTCAGCCCAACATTTCTCGCGAAGAGCGTCGACGCATTCGTCACCACTCTCGTCGTTATCTCATCATCGGCGACACTTTGTATCGTCGTGGGATCGACACCATCCTTCGGCGATGTCTGATTCACGAGGAGGCTGAACGCATTTTGAACGATTGTCACCTTGGTGCCTGTGGCGGTCACCTTTCCGGGATGGCCACAGCGAAAAAAATCCTACGTGCCGGCTACTTTTGGCCCTCAATTTTAAAAGATTGCATCGAGGCCGTCAAAAAATGCCCACCGTGCCAAGTCTTTAACAAGAAGGCACGCACCCACCCTACTGCGCTGCACCCTATTATCGCCATCGACCCCTTTTCCAAGTAGGGTATCGATTTCATGCAGTGTAAGCCTACCTCAGTCGGGGGGCACGGTTACATAATCGTCTCCATCGACTACTTCACCAGATGGGCTGAGGCTATGCCTACCTTCTTGAACGATGGTCGTACTGCAGCTCTGTTCCTTTTCAACCACATCATAACTCGGTTCGGTGTACCACGTGCCATTGTCACCGATCATGGTGCACATTTCAAGAACCAGATGATGAGCAAGTTACATGTCAAATTGGGTTTTCACCATGAAAACTCATCCCCCTACTACCCTCAGGCCAACGGACAAGTTGAGGCTATCAACAAAGTCCTAAAAACCATGATCCAACGCATGGTAGGGGAAAACAAGACATCATGGAATTTACAACTTTTCTCCGCTCTCTGGGCTTATCGCACTTCAGTGAAAACCTCAACTGGATTCACTCCTTTCCAGTTGGTATATGGCATTGACGCAGTTCTACCAATCGAGTGTGAGATTCCATCACTCAAACTTAAAGTAGAACTCCTTCCCCATACTTCTACTGAAGAAGAATGATTCTTGTATCTATCCCAGCTGGACGAAACACGTCGTGATGTTGCTCTCATTAATGAGGCACATCAAAAACGAATTAAGAGTCAATACGACAAATCCGTCCACCCTCGAACTTTTGCAGAAGGAGACTTAGTCCTTGTTTACGACCAAGCTCATGATAAATTGGGAACAAGTAAGTTAGAACCTCTGTGGCATGGTCCTTACATCGTGAAGCATGTCCTACACAGAGGCACCTACAAATTAGTACATCATGATGGAATTTCCCTGGGAGAGCCCCGAAACGGGCTTTACCTTAAAAAGTACTATGCCTAGATCACCTAGCATATGTACTTTGTACATTATGGTATTTTAGTTTGGTGTGTCTATTTCTTTCGCGTGCTCGAGTCTTTACCCTTGCCACTCATGATTGTGCTTGTGTTTTCATGCGCAGATGACGTCTTCCTTTCCTATCTTTTTCGGGTTCGCGGATGGCGCTAGTCGACATACCCGAAACATTGCTTCGACAGCATGGGTTATTTACCAATTTGACGAGGTGGTGAGTTCAGGAGGTATCTTCTTAGGACCAGCAACCAACAACATGGTAGAATATCATGCTGTCATCGGACTATTGACCCAAGCCTCCTCCCTACGTATCTCTCGTATCATTGTCTACTTAGACTCCCAACTCATGGTCTATCAACTGAATCGTATCTACGCTATCCGTAGTCCTATCCTGCTACGTCTCCACCTACAAGTTCGTCGCCTTGAACGAATGTTCAATTACATTGAATATAGACACATTCCAAGAGAAATTAATAGTGTTTCAGATTCGTTAGCCAATTACATCATGGATCGGTATCTCTCCCACATATAAGATTTAAGGAAAGCAAAATTGTACATTACATGTAAATTAAAACACTGTAAAAACTCGAAACTGTATATATATATATATATATATATATATATATATATATATATATATATATATATATATATATATATATATGTGGCGTGACTGAAATGTTTTTGATTACATCAAAAAGTATGTAGAAGACCAAAATGTCGGGTCTTTAAACCCTTACAATGCCGCCTGACAAGGCATACAAAATATGATCACCAGAGAGACTCTAATCTCCCTGCACTACATTATGCTGCGAGTAACATATCACCGTGCACACTACGCGCCTCAGTAGAGAATTGATATTCTCTGGTACTCCCACAGTGTGTCTCTGCAGATGTAAAGGCACTTCTCCCCTCCGTAGAGGAGGAATGCCCATCGTAAGGCCTTGGAGGTTTCTTTTAACCTCCCGGAGACCTATCACTGGTACTACCGGATCTGCTACAACCGGGATGCCCCCGCGACGTTCTGGTATCGGTATATCGGCTGGGTGCACTACTCCCTTGTCTGCATGTTGAAAACAATACATCTGTTAAAAAAGTCTTCTACATACCCAAAAAAATACATATACATTAAAAACATTAAAAACATTAAAAACAAAAAAACTAGACAAGGTATGGCTCAGTCTCTTACATGACACATCCCAGTCTTCCCCCGCAGGTAAAATCAAATCCATGCTCCCGCGGAAATCTACCTCAGCATATGGGAAGTCCTCTATCCATAGATACTATCGTCTCAACCAAGCAAAGAAATCGCCAGTGAAACGGAACTCTGACTCCGCTACCAGCCTCGGAGATAGACTAGTCCACCTCTCCATCCTTAGTTCTACCACTGGTTGCACCGCCAGTGCTATCTAAGGCTGCATCTGGGGGATGCGCTCTAGAAAAAATGAGACCAGAAATGAGCCATAACCAAACTGTTTATGTCCCGTCCTGCACCGTGAAACCTGTTCCTTCACTTTTTGAAGGAACCCTGCACTCCAGTTGAACAGTGTTGGTTCCAAACACTGAACACCATAAGCCACCTATGATCTTGATGCCATATGCGCGCTAGTACTACCCGTCACGCTCGTGATAGCAAACAGTATGGACCGGAGGGGTATCTCTCGAATATCCTTGATAGGGATTCTACCCCCTACTAGTCTTGCTCCTGGGATATAGTGGCGTGCCAGATACACGTCCACTTTCTCAAGTAGCGCCCTCTGCCCGGAGAAAGATATGGGAACCCCTCTTTTCGAGAGACCAGTCAAAAAATACACGTCTTCTAACTCAATGGTTAAAAGCTATGTGCCAATCCGAAATCCCTGCTCAGCAACATCCCATAGGCCGATCATATGCTCAAGCAATAAAACCTCTTTCTTCATTTTTTGCAACTTGAAGAATTTTAGTAAGCCACAAGCTCGCAATGCAGCCCGTGTGCGGGGACTCCGCAAGGCAGCTAAGTCATCCATCTCATGTTCTCTTTCTTTCCACTCGATCATGGTCTTCGAAATCGCCTACAAAACAAAAGAACAAAGAAATTCATTATTTCAACGTTTTGGCAATTTCGGCAATTTTTAAAAGCAAGTTAAAACATGAAATCTAAAGGTCTACATCATTTAAAGTGACCACACCCTCTTTTACAATCACCACTCCCTCTCTTAGCCATTTAACATCCATCATATAACAATGAAACGTTTTAAAATAAAAACGACTTCTTTATGGCTGTGTGGGCATATGTGGCAATTTTTCATGGGTTCTTTGCCAAAAATGACCCATCCAATCTGCTATTGAGGCATTGGCATCTTGGCCATCCCTCTCTAGAATGTTTTTGCAAAAAGAATCCCCTTTCCCATCATTTTTAAAAGAGGTCGATTTTGATCTTTTTGGGGCAACTTAGGGCTTCATATTTTAAATTAAATGATGCCATGAAAATCAATATTAAACCATGCAATTGAAAGAAGGAGAAATGAAGATCTACCTGGTCTGAACGACAAAAAGAACGGTCAATCGTAGCTCCGGTAGCAAGCAAAACAAGATCTGCTGTCAAAATGAGAATCTCCACTACTCCACAATCCTTGTACAAAATGAAATGGTAAATGAAATTTTCATTGTATTGTTATTTATAAATTTCCATTTTTATGAGGTATAGTCATTTATGGGTTTCTCTAACAATATAATGGCTTCACTAAACCCCTGGTTGGTAGTTTTGGCATCACAGGTTTCCTGGCATTGCTGATGGATTATTTACCTTGTCGCACTTATGAGCATAGTCTTAGTTCGTTCTCGAGCTCGACAATATGAGAACGCAACCGGGTAAACTTTTATCTATTTTTCGGACCCGTACGGGTACACGAATACACGAAAAAGGAACCCCCCTGGAGTCTCCTTTAAACCCTTTTTAGACTCTCTAAATATGAAAAGATTGTCGAGTGACCTTGCTTCCTTTCACACTCGTTAGAAGGTCAGAAAGGGCGTCTTTCGAGCGATAGTTTATCTCTTTTTTGGTCTCGTTAGACTACTGTATGAAAAAGAAACTGAGAGAGTTCTCTTTTAAGTGTTTTTCCAAACTCTATAATCCTGAAAAACCTTTGAGTTCTCTGTCTTTGGACTCGTTAAAACACACATCGACAGGCCCATATGGGACCGATCCCTTACTTCTTCCGGTTCGTTAAATACAGGAAGAGGAACTTATCGAAGGTGAGTTATATCGAGCATGTGTTATCCTCCTCGAGCTCATTAAATCAAAAAGAGGTACTCATCTATCTGGATGGGGGAAAAAATTGAAAGTAGAAAGCCAAGCAGTCTCTTGAGAACATTATCCAGCAATTCTTAGAGTCGCCCTTGAACACGACACTTTGTCATTTATACGCATCATAATCCGTTGAACCTCTGCACTGAGCCAATCCTTTGAGTTCCTTTCGCTCCTTTGGGTCACCCGACGCAAGTCACGGTATCCACTACATAGTTTTGGTCCATGTCATGTTTCGCTATTGTGCCTCAGTGTTCAAGGGAAGTATCCGCCTCGAGAGTCAGCCATCCCAAATATTTTTCCTCAAAACCCGTGTCAGTCCATGTTCTTTTGATCTACCAATTACATCTCTATGTCTGTTTCATGTCGTTGATGTGGGATACATCAAGGCCCTCCCTCGACGAGTCTATTCCTGTCGACTTCAACACATTATCTAGGAATTAGGCTTAGAAACCAGTTGGTACTTTGGAACCTGCATGCCTCAATGGCAGGCCTCCTCACATTCGACAGTAGGTTTACATCATTGACCTCTGATCGGATGATTCCACGGATGTTCGACCTCAGCTCATCTATTCACATTCGTTGGAATGTACTAGGGTACCTTGGGAATCATTGGCATTAATGGTGATCTCCCTCGCACTGGTTAACGGTTCACACCATTGACCGGTAATCAAGTGGTTTCTACCATGTTCGACGTCAGGACATCTATTCACATGGTTAGATTCGTACTATGTCGGGATCAGTAAGAAGACCCTGGGTTGAGTGATCACTTTGATATATGCTTTGTCCAGGTTGCGAAGGAATTTCTCTTGGACAAATGACACATATACTGTTACATAGATCCACTTTGTATTGAACGTGGCTATGTCTTGTCATCTCGTAGATCCACTGTGTATTCCTCGTGGCTACGATCAGTCTGAGTCATCAGAGTATAGATCCACATTGTATCTTCGGTGGCTATACCCTCTTATCAATACAATTATGGATCCTCAGTGTATTTTATGGCGGCCATATCTTGGAAGTCTTGATCACCCAAGCATAGGTATGCATGCCTTGGGTTTTGAAATATGTCATGATATTTGTTGGATGTTTGTGTGCAGCTTTCGTCAGGTTCTCCGAGTCTATACCCTTGCTTGAACGTCTACAAATCATTTCAGTTATCAATTCGCATCTTCTAACTTCATACTTTGGTGGGCATTCTGTTACACCTCAATATTGCTCACTTCAATAAGTGTCGTAAAGTGTCGCATGATCCTCTCGACTGTCGCAAGTGTCGCATGTCATTCACAAGTGTCGCAAACATCAAACAAATCATACTTTCATGATGACGACACCGAGGAGACATCTATAATAGCTCAAACACTTGGTTTGGAGGAGGAAGAATGATTAACTGGAGTCAAGGAACTTTTATCACCTGAGAAGAGATCTTAAACAAAGGTTTTGAAGGGGAGCACTCCCCTAGATCAGCCTTAGGAGTGTTGGCGCTCCCCTATAAGGTCTCAGGGAGCGTTATAACGCTTGTCTACCCCTCAAGAGGAGCGCTATCCATCCTTGGAGCGTTGGTGCCCCCCTCAAGCTTCCTAGGGAGCGCTATAGCGCCCTGATGCCCCTTTTGAGGGAGCGCTACCTAATCTGAGGCAGTAGTTGGCCCGTTGAGGAAAATAAGGGGAGGATATTTCAAGTTTAGAAGGCAGTTGCATTTGAATTCTTGGTTCCATCAGGAGATCACTGATCCAAGGAGGGAATTCCTCAACTTGTTCTAAAGATAACTCAAGAGGTTAAGCTCCTCTTAACCTATATAAGAAGGCTCTATGATGGTGAAAAGGAGGAAGAATTGCTAGCATGAAACCTATGATCTCATAGGAAATGTCTAGTCAGCTGAAGGAAAGTGATCAGTGAAGTTGCTATCATCCAGGTTGTGGATCTGTCGAGCAAGGGTTAGATGAAGGGGACTTGACGAAGTTGTCGCATTCGCATCTACGTTTGTAAGTATTGTTGTCGTTATTCTCATTAATATGACACGCTTGGTCTGTTTCTTTCTAGTTTGTGTCTGATTTTACATAAACTTATCGTCGATAGATAGATCTGTTTTCAAGCTAACATCAATAGAGTAGGAAGTGGTCGTACTTTGTTTGTCTACAGGACTCAGCGAGGAGAGAGATTTTGGAGCTTGATTTGGAGCGTGCAGGGACAAACGTCGATTAAAAGGTAACTCTATCATCCTTCCTTCTCATGTATTAGTTTGCGTAGATCTGAAAGGAAGTCAGTGTCCACGTTAAGCACTTTCTGTCTTAGAGTTAGGGTCTATCTCTTTTAGGCAATCTACCTATCCGCAGGGAGATTTTCCTACAACAATAATTTTCTGCAAACAAGTGTTTACAAAATCCTTATCTTTGTGCTAAGGGTATTGGTTCTTCATCTTGAGTTTAGCTAGTCAATTGCTAGTTCTTTCTCTTGCATTTTCTACTTGATCTTGAGCACATATTGAGCAGATTATAGTATCTTTTTCTTGCTGATATATACTGTCATATATTGCTGCAAATTAGGGACAACAAGATTAACTTGTTTATCCAACTAACATATATTGTTGCAAGGTGTGTTTTCTTGTGTCTCATGCAGGTACCATCATTCGAAAAAGCACTATACTTGTGGGGCAGCCTTTACTTGACTTACAAGTCATCTCTCCCTATCCTTCATTCCATTTAGAATTGACCTATAGGGTCTTTACTTCCATGTATCTCCATTTCCATCTCAATCCCCCTAGGGTCATCGAGATCGCCTCCCTAGAGTGACCTAGTCACCCTTGAAGTGCAGGACCTGCATTGAGGTGACATTGGGTATAGGATTCCCAAAGTTGTAGCACTTGTTCCTTGGTTGGGTCGGGCTTTTCCCAACCTACAACTTGCATTATAACAGGTATCTCTGAAGGTTGAGTAGCTTAGAGGGATTCAACCTTCAGGTTCAAATGGGAAGGAGCAACCTTCCAATTATTTCAAGAAGGATTCATGGTATGAGATAGACATGTAGGATGCTTAGGAGCATAAGGCTTCTAGGAGGATGTTCAGAGGCATCAATTCTTTGAAGAAGGGTCTGAACAAGATGGTAGGGATAGCTTTCGGTTTAGATGGAGTAGTCAATCATGTGGATTGGAGAAAAACCATGGTAGTGGATATGGTAGTGAAGACAAAGCCACCTCCAGGTGGTGGAAATACCTTCCTCACTAAGAGGGAGTTTTTATGTATGTATCATTGAACAAGTACTCCCAGGTCGATTTGTGTCTAACACGTGGGAATCGTCCTTAATACCTCTTAGGACTTAGGAGATTCACTTTAATAAAGTGATTATTAAAATGAGTGTAATTTTGTAATTAATGTGAGTTTAATTTAATTAAATGCCTAAGTATTTGGCATTAGTGAATTAAATTAAATGCTAGCCAATAGATCATGAAGGTGTGATTTAATATCAACCTTTGATCACTCTGAAGATCTAGTGTTTTGTATTTAGGGTAAACTCAATATTATAAAATGTAGCCTAAGTGGGAGGAGTAGAAACACATAGAGTGAGAGAGTGAGATCTCATTGATTGGGTGAAGAAGGAATTTCATCCAAGTGTGCAGGGTAAGATTCGAGGAAAGGAGCAAAGGGGCATCAAGGGAGATAACAACCAACTAGTAAGATCGAAGCACTGATCTTGAGGTTTGTAAGGCTTGGCTATTTGTTGTTTTGTATTGTTCCTTAGGTGGGCCATTATCCCAGGATGAGAGCCTATATTTATAATAACAAACATCTCATAGTACTAGTTTTTCCTTCGGGGTTTTTACCTGAAAATTTTCATGTGCAATGTGTTTGGTTTCAAGTTTTTTTGCTTCTATTGTAATGTTTCTTTAATAACTCAACTATGCTTTTATTCAATAGAAATAATATGTTTGGAATTAATTTTTGGGTGTTGGGTTAAGATAATTTAACAATGCCTAGCTATATACTAGAGTTATGATCCTTGTCCAAATGTGTAATACAAATACAATTGCACAATGTGCATGTCCATTATCATATAAAGAAACATTGTATCCACAATGACCCCTGGTTAGAGATTGATAAGAGGTAATACATGCATGGTTGTCTATGTTCTACTAGAGTTGCTAACATAAACACATATGTGCATGTCGATTATCATATAAAGAAATGTTGTATCAACATTGAATGATTCATGACCCTTCAAATCTTGATAAGAGGTATTAGAGTG
>WSFP011380874.1:0-29615 GCA_009831015.1 Picea engelmannii
TCATTGTATTAGAATGTATTTAAAGTTCATGTGCACCAAGGAATAGGTGTGGGATGGGACCCGCCCATTCCCATGACCTATAAATAGGTGCCACGTAGGTATCCTGAGGCTTTGGAGCAAAAAAAATAGAAAATGTGCTCCAAGAGATGAAGGAGAAGGAAGAAGGAGGTAGGATAGGGTGGCCAGAGGGATGATATGGCACCACCTTAAGGTAACAAGTGGACTCAAGACACCACACTAGCATCCCAGTCAACAAAATTTAAATAAAAATTCTTATAAAATAGTGGAATTTGATAGAAAAATTTGGTGTTTTTCAGGTCAATAACTTGTAGATCAATTTTGAAGGCCTAATCAACATTTTTTGAAGATAAAATTTGTGAAAAACTATGTGTCCTTTCAAAACAAAAAGTTTAGGTTTCCAAAAGGATATAACTTGGAGATACCTTTCTAACAAGCTAAATTGTTCGTAAAACGAAGCTTGTATGAGAGAGTTATAGGACAAACGATGCAAGGTAAAAATCAAGCCCAATTGATTTCCATAGGTCATAAATTGTTGCTTAGGAGTCATATTGGGGCACATAAGAAATATTTGGAAATATATTGAGCCATAGAAGACAACCATGGATTTAGATTCAGAATATGGGCACCTAAAAGTACATAGAAGGACGTAGAAGGCACCTGTAGCATTCTGTATTAAATGAGGTAAATTGACCAAACTTCAGCAGGTTGTAGCTAGCATCCTGGAACTCGAATGAAGGTAAAAATTGGACAGGATGTTCAAAATATGGTCATGAAGGAAACTATTTGAGATCCCGACAAGCTCCCAAAGGAGCAGGTGTAGGGATGCCTGAATATAGCCAAATTTGGACCTGGTTGAAAGGTGTGTAGAAAGGGAAACATAGCCATACCCAGATGCCTATAAATTTTTGCTCAATATTAGAATTGAGAAAGGATATAGTCATTGGAAATATGTTGGATGGAGGAATCATCATTGAGAAGTAGAATTCATAGGAAGTTAGAAAGAAGAGTTATGGTGATTTAAAAACAAAAAACAAAAATTGTGCATATGTTTCCAGAGTTGTATGGGTTTTAGCTAATGGATATTGTTGTATGCATATTTTTCATATGTTATGGTTATAATTAAAATGGATAAATTCTATATATTTATTCATATAGGAGGAATTAGGGAAAATATAGTTCTCCAGCATGTGCATTTGATTGCTTAAGGAAGCTGTCAGTTGAAGACATCTAGACTTGGTGAGAAATATGGAAGAATTCCAATGGAACTTTGATCTGGAAAACAAAATCCAGATGAAAAATATTCATACCAAATGGGGATGTTGAGCAAGAGAGAGACCATCTACAATTCATGGTAAATCATGAGTAGTGGGTATGAATGGGGCTTCAACCATGGAAGTATGAATAAATGGTTTTCATAGCAGATGAAATGGTTTGAAATTTTGTTAAAAATGAATAGAGGAACTCAAGGAAAGAGTTTTATTTCAAGGATGTATCACAATATGATCAAAATATAGGAATGAATAATGTTGAGATATGAATCTGGGTACAATCATGAATGCTTGAGAATATAAGAAGACACAATTTATGTTTAAAGGACTTCGCTGTGAGAAATCACCATACGCCTCCCTTGATTCAGATCCATCGAATTAGGAACTAATTCGAGCCCATGCCCTATAGACCTCCTCCGTCTAAATATCCATCCACGAACTAATGGATATAACCCATTAATGGTATTGATTGCACTCAGACTCATTATTGATATGAACCAAGGATATAATGTGCATTCCCCTTCCATGCATATGGAGGAAACTACCACGTGTCATGGGCTCAAGAAACATTTGGACATAATCATGTATACAGGGGGTAAATCACACGCACCAATCCATTCACCCCCATATGACTAGGGGCTAACCTAATGGCCTTATTTTCTAAGGCATAAACTACTTTGTTATGATATCTAAAAATATGGTAGAATTGAGCCTTAAAGAAACTCTAATGTGATCCACTAGATTTTTTAGGCCTATCTCTCTCGGGGAGGAGGCCTTAATAAAATAGCGAATTGGATTTTTGGAGACTCCAACTATATTTAGGGCATCGATTTGTCTCTTCTTTTTCTAATTTTACACCAATGAAAAGAGCATATCCTTATTCTTTGTTATTGGTGGTGATCCCTATATTCCAATAATACTCCAATACTTATTTTCCTCTATGGTCAAAGAGCACCCCTCCCACACTTGCCTCCCTGAAAAATTTAAAAAAAGAGTTGTTAGGGTGTCCCCACCTATTAGTTAATATTTATTACATCCTTATCATTATTTATTAATATTTTATTATGATTTGTCTCTATTTAACTAAAAGTAGTTGAGACTACTCAAAACTACTTTTGGAGAATTGAAGGGACAAGAAAAAGAGAGAGAGATAGTGGCACAAACTCTAATAAGTTTTTATCATGATGTAGAATGATATTAAATTACTACTTCATTAATTTATGAAACAATTAAAGGCTAAGAACTTCTTGTTGATAATAGGGTCTTACTGAAGGTGCCAATAAGGAGGACCAATAAGTATTTGGTTATTGACATGATTTATAAGGTTGATCACCTGTTTTTTAAAGGTGTATAAATTCTTATTGGTTTTCTTAATTGATTTCCAGTGCTAATTAGTAATTTTGTTAAAAGTCAAGGTAGTGGAAAATTGTGGCTTGTTTTTCCAATTATTTCTAGTCTTGGTTTTAATTAGAAGACACTAGTCATCTCTATGTGATGTAGTCTTTGACTTCTAAGTATATTTTTCTGGTCCTTACCCATTCTCAGTATGATATAATGTTTTTGGATGTATTCCATAAATGAACAAATAAAATCACTTGATGGTTTTGAGGTCTCATTTTGGACTATATGTGTTATCTTATTTCAAGTTTTCTGTTTTTATAATTTTTCATTAAATATGTTTTTTTTTAGGATAGAAATATTTTTGTTTCTTTATCATAACACAACATAAAAGACAACATTGATCTCAAGAACATATTTCTTGAAGATTAATTGATATTTTTGAAAAAGGCTATAAACATAGGGTAACAATATCGACTATCTTTCCTTAGCCCAATAAGATTTTAAAATGTTGGTATTAGGATAACCATTCCTTTTCATCGAAAACCAACATACATAAAAAAAATTGAACTACACATGCTACGAACAACCCCAAATTAAAAATACTAAAGAAAAATTTGAACCCCATAAATTTGAAGGCCATTTGAATTCACAAATGTGAATAACTAAATGATGCAACAAACTAATCATGCAAAAAAATTGCCTAAACTAGAAATTCCACCTCAAACTCATTTATAAGAAAATTGCATGCTTGATTGCATAATCATAACTAGAAATGCACGAACATGGATATGCCACTTATATTTTTTACCAAAATGGTCTATTAAACTTGTTGTGTGTAAGAAATTTTCCACCCAACCATAGGAATTCACTACAAATTCATCCCCCAATTCAACCTATGAGGAGATGAAGGGAAAGGAAACTAGCTAAGGACTCTTATATCACTCACCCAAATTGATCTCTCTCGAACTCTGTTGGGGATTAGATCTAACTTGATACAAAACAAATAAATAGATTTATAAATAACCAAATAGGATAAGTTTCAAAGAAAGAAGGTGGTGTCTAAAGACACCATTACAACACAAAGCATATTGAACATAAGAACCATGTTCAATGTCATCACACAACTCTTGTATGTGAATTGTTGATAATGATATATCAAGTTTTCTATTTATAGTTAACTAAATTCCTTGGAATTGGGAATATATTGTTGACATATAACCATCTGTGGTTAGATTTGACTCAGTCAAATCCATGTCATCTATTCGGATCCAAAAGGATGCTTGAACCAACCATCCATGCATCCAACTCATAGTGGATTTCTCATCTCTAAATTCTTTGAATTTTTCAAAGAAAATATTCTTGTTCTTCAGAAAATAGACTCAAGTATAACGAGAGACATCATTAATGAAATTCAAGATATACCTTGCACCCACTGAGGGAGGTATATTGATGCATTAGAGATCATTTTGAACCAACTCTAGGAGGTTACGTTCTCACTATGTTTTTCCAGAGTCAAAGGGTGCATGATGATGCTTTACAAGCACACATCCTTTACAGACTCTAGTAGGGAAAAAATTTAGGTAAACCAACAAGCATATTCTGAGTTTCCATCGATTGTAGACTTCAAAAATTTAGGTGTTTGAGTATTTCATTCCAAGCTCAAATTCGTTCATCGGTGTGATAAATAAGAGAATTTGGTTCAAATTTAGGTTGAGTTGTGTCACAAAACTTATACAAACTATCCTTCGAGTCAAGAAACCCTCTGACGATGATCAACCGACATTTCTTCAAATATTGAACAAAGAACCTCTTTGGACAAAAATCCACAGTTTTACCTTTTTGTGTTAGCTAAGAAATCAAAAATAGATTGATACTGAGGTTCGGTACATGATATACATTGAAAATTATCCCATTTCAACAGGAAACATCACCCTTACTAGAAATATTGAGAGAAAAATCATCATCAAAATAAATCTTTCTCTCCACATCTTCATCTAAGGAGGTGAAAAAGGAATTATCCTTAGCCATATAATGAGTGCACCCATATTTGACTACCCATTCATTCTTTGCAAAATGAGACAATAAGGCTTCAGAATTTTTGACTTGTAAGGTGAAATAATCAGTTGGACGACAAACAATTAACATGTATCCTTCAAGGTGTTTAACCTTCTCCTCTAAGTCATATCTCTTCTTATATCATACCTTCTCCATATTTCCATTATTTCCACAACATTGACATATCATATTCATTCAATTATGATGAGGTGCATATTTCTTCCCTTTAAGTTTCTAGTTGAGGCATCCAGGTCTCTGTATAGGGGTATCAAACCATCATCTTTCTTTGTGAGTCGACTTGCCCTTTCCCTTCAACAATTGGGATTGATTTTCATCACCAAGATTTCCTTCATCAAGAAATTTGTGATGATGAGTGATCAATAGGCTACATAAATATTGAAATATGTAATCCGTACCATCTTCCTTGTGTTCCTTCCAGTTGGTGTGGAAAGTCAAAACGAACACATCAAATGGTGTTCTCAAATTCATCAGGACTAGCTCAATGATTTTTCCATATTTATTCTAATAATTATGTCCGCATTCACCCAATTTCAACTATAGTTCCTTCACTCATGACAAATATTCCTCTATTTTTTTGAAAGAATGAGGATTGAGAGAGATCAACTCTTTCTCTAGTTGCATGATGTGGATTTCATCTAATTTGTTGAACAACGACTTCAACTTCTTCCAGACTTGATGAGGATAGTCAATTCCACTGAGGTGAAAATGCATCTCTTGAAATATATAGGTCATGATGACCCCCATATCCTCATCCTTCTTTCCATCAAAAATGAAATTTTCTCGACCGTCTATTGGATCTAGAATCACAATCTTTGTATATTGCCACAATCCTTTACTCTGCATTAGGGTTTCCATGTGTGGTTCCCATACCGCATAATTTCATACATTCAAAATTACATAATTGATCTTCGAAGCCATATTCAATATCAAGACAGACCAGATTTATTTCCACTAGTTATACTCTACAAATCGCTACCCCAGAGTTAGTCACACAATATATCAAACTCATCATAATTTGTGGAAAACATGAGAGGGCAATATTGTTTTCTTACCAACAAAGATTTGACATTCTTTACATGATCTAAAATTTATATTTACTTCTTAAAATAACTCTGGACAATAATAGCCTACTCTTAAAATTTTGTGTGTTGTAACTTTCCAAGCATGATGGTCTCCACAGATACCTTTATGAAATTCATCGATAACTCCCTCAATTTCTTCTTCAACCATACAATTCAATAGAACACACAAAGGATCTTTCCAATAAATATTCTCATCAATAATGCAATATTTAGTGGCTTTCAATTTAAGAGATCTATCTTTTGCTTGATTTAAATAAGATGGGCATTCCAAAGTTTGGAAATATGAAACAATATCCCTATACCAAATAGATAAGAAAAATTTCCATGAACCCTTTTAAGAGGATGTTATAAATTTGTTTCCTCCAAATCTAGAATAAGACATTCTACTATTTGTGACACAATATTTATTCCAAGAACCTTCCAATTTGATTTTGACAAAAACAATTCCAAGCCCTGTTCTTTAACTAATTTTGTGGGTTTTATTTCAAGATCATATTCTTGAATTTTTTCTATCCATTTACCCCTTATTCCATAAGTGTTAGGTTGATTCACAATATCTTTTATTGTACTATTTTCCACATATGCAATTATTTTGGAATGTAATATATAAGCTCTAAAGGATTTCATAGCCTTAACTAATGCATAGGAATGTTTCTCAGGAATATTATATTAAAGTTTTGAATATCTTAATATCTTACTAAATATAATAATTGGTTGTTCATAATTCTCATCATTCTTCTGTAAAATAACTACAACAATAGTATTTTCATAAGCGAAGGCGAATATAAGAAAACCTTTGTAATAATTTGGACTTACCAAAACTAGTGCCTCAACCAAAGATTTCTTTATCTATTCAAATGAATGTCTATATTTTGAATACCACTTGACATCATTATCTTTCTTCAACACATTTGTTAAATCTTTAACAATTTCAACAAAGTTTGGAATAAATCTTCTCAAAAAATTTATCTTTCCCAAGAATAAGTGTATCTCTTTCTTATTTCTAGGTAATCCGACAACTTTTATTTATTCAACTCTCTAAGGATCAATTTTAACACCTTTCATAGAAACCATATGTCCCAATAGTTTACCTTACAACATTTCAAAATGAGATATCTTACTATTCAAAGATAAACCATATTTCTTGCATTTCATATATGTTTGTCTAAGATGTTATAAATGATCTTCATATGAATTTGAAAAAACACTCAAATCATCCAAATAAATAACAACAAATTTATCTCTTTCACCAAAAAAATCTATGTCCATATCCCTCTAAAAGGTTGCATTTTCATTCATCAAACCAAATGACATTTTATCATATATGGATGTACCCCAAGGTGTAGTAAATGTGGTCAATTATCTATCATCTTTATGCATAACAATATGGTTGTAACTAGAAAAACCATCAATCATAGAAATTCTATTGGCTCCAACTACTATAAGCAAAATATAATCCATCTTAGAGAGAGGGTATTTATCCTTTAGTGATGACTTATTTAAATTTCTAAAATCAACACACAATCTGATTTCACCATTTTTCTTCCTGACAACAACTAAGCTTACTGCCTAAGAAGAATATCTGATAGGGATTGTTATCATGACATCTAATGGTTTCTTTAATTCTGTTTCAATGATAGGAAGAAGAAAAGGATTGACTTTGCATTATTTATGCTTAAATGGTTTTGACCCAACTTTAAGTGGAATTCTATGTTGAATAATACTAGTGTTATAATTCTTTAAGTCCTCATATTTCCATGAAAAAACCTCAATATATTCTTTGAATAGATCAACATGCCTCTTTTTTTTTCATCAACAAGTAAAAGTTTTGAAATTTTGGTGTACCTCGGCTCTTTATCAATCCCAATATTGCAATCTTCCACTTCTTCAATCTGAGGATGTACAGAAGGTTTGACAACAACATCATTCTCATCAAATATTTTTTCTAATGGTATTAGTCCTTTTGGAATATGATTAATTTTTAATAACATAATTTTTCAATTCAATATTTGAATGGGATTCTTTTTTTACTTGATCACTGTCATTTTCATTATCCTTATCTATATGAGTAGCATAATTTTTTTCTACAATTTGCAAGAATTTTTTTATTTGTTCATCGTCCTCAAACACTTTCTAGTGTTTGAAATTATCTAGGATAAAAGGTTGATGCCTCATATCTACTTCAAATTTTAATCTCGGAATAACTGGAGGTATGAAAGTACTTGTTTCTACTGCCAATGAATCAACTTGTTGATTTAAATGTCTAGGAATTGCATGAATATTAAATGAAAAAAATGAGTTTTCAATCCAGACTAAATTTATATATGTCGTCATCCTTGAATGTTTTTCTTGATAAAATTTTCTGATTTGTTGAACAATTAATTATGCATCTCCAGAAACTACAATATTTACAATTTTCATTTTTCTAGTTGTCTCAAAACCTAAAACTAAAGCTTCACATCCATAAACATTATTTGTAGTGTCAAATTTCAACCTAAAATATAATGGTTTTTTTTCCCTAGAAGGTGAAGTTAAAAGAACACGAGCTTATGAACCTTTCCAAGTTGAAGCTCCATCAAAATACATTTTCCACATACCTTCTTCAAACACAACAATGTATTTATAAAGAGATGAATCTACTTCTTCTCTAGCAATTTTAGATTCATTATTTATAGATAAAATACATCTCAGATCTTGATCTAATGAATATACAAGGTAATTGTTTGGATTTTTTGGATCACTAATTATATCATACAATTTAATTTCCCCATATAACCTCCTATGTTCACCTCCAAAAACTGAGATAGTAGCATACATCATGTCCAATTGCAATGTTCCACCCAATTTGACTCCCCGTGACCTACAAAAAATATACCCTAATTTGTAGGTACATCAGCCACAACCAAATTCATCATAATGCCCTTGATAGGAATTTGAGCTAAATTTACCACCATATATTTAATCATTCCTAAACATTTTACCTTTCTGGAATCAAAAGAATTAAGTTTACTTCATCCTCAAGTTCTTCACAATATTCTTCTACATAATTCTCTAACATGTTATCATTCCTTAATGGAGGTTGAATTGGTTGATCATCATTTTGTTTCTCTCTTTGAAGCATTTGAGGATTAAACGGTCTTCTAAATTGATTTGGATTTTTGTTGTCATTCACTCGCCAATTATTCTTCTTTCTACTTCCATTATTTCCAATTTATTTGGAAAATATTTAATTATTCTAGACATTTCCTCAATTTTGTTATCTTGATATTTTTTATTTAATTCATATGTTCCCACTTGTGACTTATTCTTTTTGTTTCCTTTTCTCCCTATATCCTGAATTTACTTTGATTTTAACTTTTCCAAATGCAATCATGTTTGATTCAATTTCTATTGCATCTTATTTCATGTTAGCTAGAGTTATATATCTTCTTTCTCAAAGCAATAAGGAAAAGTCAGGAACAAAAGAACCAACAAAAGTGACCTTAGTAGTAGGTTGAGAAGGCTTAATATCTATAGGTATTATACTATAAATTTTATTAAACCTTTTTATGAAGTCTAAAAAATATTCATTATTCATTTTTCTTAAGGATCCAAATTTAGTTAAATCATACAAATGATATTTCTTTTCTCCCCATTGCCTAATAAAAAAAGATTCTAATGCATCCCAAGAATCAATAGAACTAGGAAGTAATCCCTTAAACCATGTTCTTACTTCTCCTTCAAAAGTATGAACAAAAAATTTAATGTAACCATATTCATGTTCAATATTATAATTATCAGTGAAACTATAAAAAGTAACTAAATGTTCTAAAGTTGTTATTTCATCCTCCCATTAAACTTAGGAAAAAGTTTAAGATAATTGTATGGAAAATTATTCAAATTCCCAGGAAGATTAAGAGGATCATACCTTGTAGCTTCTTTATTGAAAACCTTTGGTGGAGGTGGAGGAGGTTGTTTTTGTTGTTGTTGTTGTCCAACCATGACACAATCAAACTGAAACTTTGTGTTTTCAGGAGAAAGTGAGTTTAAAAAGGATTTGAATGACTCTTTTTCCTCAGAGGAGATCTGAGGGGATATTATTAGAGAAATCACAGGAGAAACCTTAGGAGAAACTACAAGAGAATATTTTGGAGAAATAATGGGAGAATCCCAAGGAGAAACTTTTGGGGAAATATCAGGAGAAACCTTTGGATAAATTGCAAGAGAACCTTTTCTTTTATTTTCATAAATATGAGATGATTCTTTAACAGAAACCACATAAATCATTTCTTTTAATTTTGGATTATCAGAAGAAGACTTACCTATTGAATATTATGTTTGTTTTGTTAAAAATATTCTTCTAATATATTAACTTCTCTAGATCAAGCAATGCTAAAACATTATTTGGATATGGATTACCTCTAGTATTTCTCTTTCCATATGCTAGTATTATGATTGTGGAGTCTCCAAGTGAAGGATTTCAGCCGACCTCCTCTTGTTCAACAACAAGGAGCAGGTTCTTTGTCATTCTACCCAGGGAAATAAAATCTCTTAACCCATTCCTTGACAAATGCACGAAAAAGATGGTGTAACCCTTGAGATGTTTATGGCTAGGAAACTATGCCAAGGCATCCATATCAAACTTAATCAAATTTGAAAAATATTTCCTAAAATAGATTTCAAATACTGGACCAGTGTCCTAGTGGTCTTGGCATACTTCAGGGGACAAAATTAAATATGGACCGTCAATTTACGCTTGATAAAATATGAATTTTTGGATGAGCTCAATCTAGTCTGCATTTATTCAAGAGAAAATTTTATTAAAATAATATAATAAATGGATAAATTTTTATTAAAAATTTCAAACACATAACTTAATATATTAATACACAAATTAAAGAATAATAAATTTAAGCATAGTTTAAATTTATCCTATTTATTAAAAATTACCTAAATAATACTACTAACTATATCAAAATTAAGGAATTTTAATAAGGTTACAACATACCCCCTTTCCTCTTCCCCTCTAGTGGACTCATATCCCCTTTCATACTCTCTACAACCAACTTCAACCTTTATATAATTTTTGAAATAATATTTACATATCTTGAGTATACCATGGAAATTCTAACACATGGTATACAAAATGGCATAATTACTGCAATTCTATGCCTAATCATTCACTATTTGATCCTTGGAATTAAGATCCATACTAGGAATCCATACAAGATATTTACCTCATTTACACAAGAGGTTGTTTTATATAAGATCAATGGTTTGACTCCCATCATTATAAATTCTTGTTTATCATTTATACGTAACTCAACCCAAGACATCCAAAGGGTCAAAACCTAGATATTACATTCCCCCGCCCCTTGCAATTTCACCATCATCAATGTAGCTTGAGATTAGAACAAAACTTGTATGCCTCTTTCATGGAATCCTCTAGCTCCCATGTAGACTCATCAAAACCAAAGTGCTTCCACTTCATATTTAGCTCACACATTCTCATTTCCAAAGAAACATTACTTTCCTATAAAGGATGTGTAGTGGCTCTATTTGGAACTCTCTCTCTGGTTCACAGCCCAATCAATCATGTTCTTAGGATCATGCACATATTTATTAAGAAAAAAAACATGGAAAACATTGTGGGATCTATTGTTAGTAGGCAACACAGACCTATATGCAACTAGCCCTATCCTATATATAATCTAAAATGGCATGCAATATCTAGGTGCCACCTATTATCACATGAAATTTTCAAAGTCTTGTGGGTTCATGGTTTCTACCTAAGTCTGCAATTTTTCCCTATCTCTCTCCTTTTCGCAGACCCAATCTTAGGTTTTTCCCTTTCGTATTGTAGTTTTTATTCTTTTTTCCTTCAATCGTTTGAATGACCTATTTTCCTTGTTGTCTTACATAAGAAGTCTCGGCCCTAAGATTTTATGTTTTCTCTAAGTTTGATTGCTTCCCTCTCTATCTTTTTCACCGACCCTCTCTCTTTCCCGAGCCCTCAGCCATTAGTCCAAGATTTATTTACGCAGGCTGTCACCATAAGTACAAGCGCAACACTTAGATCGGTCTGTTATGGACTCGAATCAAGCGAGTGAGCAAGTTCCATTTTCAGCGAAGGAGATTATAAAGTGGCTCAAAGTTTAGTTCTGAGGCAAAGGCCTGAGATCAAAGGTCGAGAAAAGATTCAATATGGGCCGTAGATATCATTAGGAGAGATCAACGGTGAAAAGTAGTCACGAGAATCGGGAGTTCGGAACATTGTAAAAGTTTTTCGTAAAAGATATGAACTCTCGAAACCCAAAATCAGCAGGAGTCATCTGATTCAGAGGGACACGTGGCACCAGATATGAGAAAAGGAGATTTCGTGAGTCGAAAGTTTCAGCATGGAGCAAGGCGCAGGTTTGTGAAACGCAAAGTCCCGAAGCACTCAGGGGATTGGTCCCAGATTCATAGCCTGAGGTCATACAGAAAGAGGATCCAGAAGGAAAGGTTGGAACCCATCATGTAGAGTTGGCCAAGGTAGAGTTCCAAGGAAGAAATTGCAGTCGTTGTATGCAAAGCAGATCCAGTTTTCAATCTGAGTCAGTCATTTTCGTCAAAGAGGGCATTGGGAAGTTTGGAATCAAGTGGAGTGGAGACTCCCAAAAGATGAAATCCTGAATTTCCTTTGGATATGAGCCCCAGGTCATAACCCCAGGTTGCATGGAGCGATGGAGAGGAGCCCGCAGCCGATCGGGATTATAAATTTGCTCGAAGTTTAAAGCCGGGGCAAAGGCCCAAGATCAAAGGTTGAGAAAATATTTAATCTGGGTTGTATATCTCATTAGGAGATATCAACGGTGAAAATTAGTTGTGGGAATCAGGAGTTCGAAACGTTGTAAAATTTGTTCGTAAAATATCTGAACTCCTATTGGTGGCGAGTTGTTCTGATTATAAATAGCTAGTTTTTATATTTTGTTATGGTCGATGGTTGAGCTAAGCTCCTGTATTGTAAAGTTTTAATGAAGCCTCTGGTTCTCTGGTTATGTGTTGTAATCTGATACTTCTTGTTTAATGAGAGTCATCTTCTTTTCTGTCTATTTTGCCTCTGATACTGAATATCTTGGGCATGGATGATCCAGTTGAGTGTTGCGATTGTATTGTGATTTATGTTTGATTTCAGTCCAATTATAACTTCATTCAATTTCCTGAAACTATAAACCCAAGAGGATCTTGTTTTCTGAGTTTTTCCCCTTTAAGTTGTTGGAAGACCATATGTCCATAGAAGACCTCTTCATTCTCCTCAATTTATTCTTCCTACTCACCCTTGCTACAACTTACTGATTGAAGTTGAATCAATACCTCACCTTCATGTGCATACCGGTCCAGTTTTCCGAGTTAAAGTGATATCATCTTGAGCCTGCACCCATTCGACCCCCCTTAAATTTATTCATTGTGACATACAAACTAATGGGTATTGGGCTTACCTCCCCTCCAATCAAGAGGTGACTTCTAGTGCTAACACCACCTTGGCACAAACTTCCAATATTCAAGGAACTCTTCCTTGACTCCACTATAAGGTAAACATGATCCCCAACTTTGAATTTTTTGTGCAGCCTAGTATTATCTGCATTATTTTTATGTGTGTCTTGTGTTTCCTTAAAATTTTGCTTGATCCTAGCAACATATTGTTCCATCCATGGGATCATTTCCAACCCAAGTACGGTTATGTTCATTGGATTATCACAAATTATTGGCGTACTTCATCTTATGCCATATACATCCTGGAATAGGCTCATTTTTAATGATGCTTAATGCCCATTGTTATATGAAAAGTCCACAATGTTGGAGTTACTTCACACACACCTAAGATTTATTTTTCCTAAGTTTTTTCCTTGTTTATTAGTCATAATTAGTCATTATCCAATCTCCTATATTTTAGGGGAGAATATTCCACCTGGAGAATATTCTCTTTTAGTTGACACTTCAGTTTGACTAGTTGAGTTGAGTTTAGATGTTGCATTGGTTTTGTCACCATGCAACATTGGGATCTTCACCATGATAATTAGAACTTGCCTTGGTATCATCACCAAATTGGCACATTACCCTTGATTCCTTGAGTTAACTCTTCACTACTCTTTGTTTAGTCAATTAATTGAAGACTAGTTGACTAGTTAACTCAACTAGGTGGCAGTTCACTCCCATAACTGCCCGAGAGACTAGACTAGGTGGTAGTTCACTACCGTAATTGTTGGTGTGTGTCCATATCACTCTATACCACCACTATGGTGCATTTTTTCTCCTCCAGTGCGCACTCATTGAGTTATAAAAAGTATATCATGTGTAAACTATTCATTATTCATAATGGTTAATGAGAATTCTTTCATTCTTTATCTCCTTCTTATTTCTCAAATTCTCTCTGAAAATGTGTGTATTATTGTTTATATATATATATTATGTGTAGGTTCAATATAATTACATGGTATTAGAGTCAATGTACTGCTAATCCAAATCTACACCAAAAGTTTTTGCAGGTACAAAAGATTGAAGACATCGGAAAGATGGAATTTCAAAAAGAATTCATTCTTTCACCTTACAACTATTTTGCATGGAAGGGGAAAATAACCATACATATCTGAACCAAAGGGTTGTACAGGTTAACCTTGAATACATATACAGAACCAACATCAGCCATAGAAAAATCCAAGTACTTAAATCGCATGGATGAGGCACTCGAAACAATTTGCAGTCTTATTTCTCCCGGTCTCCTTTTTCATATATCTTCCTGTAAAACTCCCAATTGAGCCTAGACCACCTTGGAAGGGCTCTTTGGAAAAAAATATGAGATGAGGGGACACATTATGGAGGTGGATTTTCTCACATTGGATCCAAAAATCTTCAATAATATCCAAGATTTCTTTACAAAATTCAAGGATTTACTCTCGCAACTCAAAGCTTGCGGGGTTGATAAATCGAAGGAGGAGAAAAAAATGGTTCTCACCATTCTCTCAAATATTGGTCCTAAATTATCTTTATTTGTATCCACATTCGATACATTCATATTCTCCTCTGGAGCCACCTATAATATGCCTTCTCTTGAGGACTTTATCGAATCCCTGACACAAGAGAAAACCAAGCTCATCAACATGGGCACAATCAAAGGCCTAAGGGTGCATGCACTCACTGTGCATGATGGCAGCCAAAAATATCATAAATATAAATATAAAGATAAATGGAAATCTCATGCACATCCGAAGAAGGAAGGGTACACAAAACCCTTCACCGATTCCTCCAGATCCAAAGGGGAAAAGGGGAGAAAAGGGGAGAAATGCACGTACTGTCACAAATGATTCCATTCGAAATCTGCATGCATGCAAAAAAAATAGATATTATGTCTCAAATACTTCAGCAAAAAAACCTTGGAGATTGAATCCCCAACGATGCCAAGAAGAAGAAGAATCCAGAAGATCTGAATTCCAACAAACACAATTCTAGACATTCCTTGATTGCCATCAACTCCTCTCCCAATGCTTGGATCGTTGATTCAGGAGAATCACATCACATGGCTGCCTCAAAATAAGTATATTCTTCTTTGGATGCATGCAAAGGTCCTCCCATTCTGATGGGGGACAACTCTTCTGTCGAAGTCGCCGTCAAAGGAAAGATTGAACTCACCAACGAAAGCTTTGAGAATGTTTTGCACGTTCCCAAACTTTTTGTCAACCTTCTCTCCATGTATCAAATGACGAATTACGGAACTGGAAATAAATTCATATTCACACCAAATTCTGTGGACATCTATGACATGCAAACCAACTCTAGGGTTGCTACTAGTGAGGTAAATCATCGGTCTAGATTGTATACATTTTTTGAATTCAATGAACCTGATTCTGCTTTACTACTTACTCATGCTAATGAAAGTAGTAGGATATGGCATGAAAGGTTTGGGCATTTGAATTTTTGATACATGCAACAACTTAGAAAGAACAGATTGGTTGATGGTCTACCAGACATCCATTTTTCCAAGGGAGTGTGTGAGGGATGTGTTCTCAGAAAACACCCTCAAGAGAAATTCGACAAAGGAAAGTCTTAGAGAGCTTATGCACCTTTATATATGATCCACAATGACCTTATGGGTCCTTTTCCACATCCATCCATCAACAAAGAGAGGTTTTTTCTCATTTTTGTTGATGATTTCTCACGTTTTACATGGATCTACTTTCTCAGGAAAAAATTTGAGGTCTTTCAACACCTAAAAGATTTCAAAGCCCTGGTTGAGACACAGTCTGGAAATAAGATAAAATTCCTCTGCACTGATAATGGGGGAGAGTACGTAAATCATGATATCTATAATATTTTCCATGGGGTATGGATTCAGCTGCAACACACAGTTCCCTATACTCCGCAACAAAATGGAGTTGTTGAGCAGAAAAATATCTCTCTAAAGGAGATGGCATATTGCATGTTGCATGCAAAGTCACTACCATAGAGACTATGGGCCAAAGCACTTAATTGTGCAACATACATCCAAAATAGATCTCCCTATAGATATTTCAAGGATAAGACCCCCTACGAGGCTTGGAGCGGCCTTAAACCGGAAGTGACCCACTTTTGCATTTTTGGTTCATGTGTATGGGCTCATATTCTCTCTCAAAAGAGGAAGGGACTTGATCCACAAAGAAATGAGTGCAATTTTGTTGGATACCCCAACGGTGTGAAGGGATATACGCTTATTGATCTTTCCTCAGATTCTCTCATCATTGAGAGAAGTGTCCAATTAGAGGAAAGTCTCTCGCATGCACCTCAATAGCCACATGCAGACACCTTCATTCTTCCACCTGTCCGAGATGATGAGCATGCACATGCCAACTCTTTTTCGGATGAGAGTTCTAATTCAGAGGACTCAGATGATTCATATTCAGAGTCACTACAGTCATATGTAGAGTCAGAGAATCTAGATGTAGCTGCAGAGCCAGGCAAGAGGCCCAAGTAGGCACAGACTACCCTTTAGGATGCAGGGGATCTCGTTGGTGATCCAGCCGATACTAGGAGGAATCAATCTAATTTTGAGGAGCCTCTTGTTGCACTCACTGCCACTGAACCATTGCCCTCCAGGAATATTTTCTTGTTTTAGTCTTCAGATCCACAGTATTATGGTGAGGCTGCTGAAAATCCCTTTTGGGAATCCACCATGCAGGAGGAGTACAACTCCCTCCTCGAGAACCAGACTTTGGATCTGGTTCCCCTTCCTTCTAGGAGGAAAATTGTTAGATGCAGATGGTTCTACAGGACCAAGAGCACAGTGGATGGACAGATTAGAAAATACAAATCCGGGCTTGTTTCCAAAGGATTTCAGTAGGTTCATGGTATTGATTATGATGAGACCTTCACTCCAGTAGCGAAGATGGATTCCATACGATTGGCACTTGCATTGTGGCAGCCAATGGATGGGAATTCCATCAGATGGACGTGAAGAATGCATTTATTCACAGTGATCTCTCTGAGGAGATCTATATGGAGCAGCCTCAGGGATTTATGCAAGACTCATATTTGGTCTGTCGACTGAAGAAGTCCCTTTATGGCCTCAAGCAGGCTCCAAGGGCATGGTATGCCAAGATGGACTCCTACCTTCTGTCACACAACTTTGTATGTTGTAAATCAGACTTGAATGTCTACATGCTCAGGATGACCAATTCACTTCTAATTTTAGTTATGTATGTGGATGATTTGTTGATCACCGGGTGCTTGAATTCAGTGATTGTTGCAGTCAAGAGGATTGTACATGACAGTTTTTTGATTACGGACATGGGTCCATTACACTTCTTCCTTGGACTCGAGATCATCCAGGATGCATCAAGCATCAAACTATCTCAGACCAAGTATGCACAAGATATCATTGAGATATTTCACATGAAAGACTGCAAGTCTGCTCCGACTTCTTTCCTATCAGGAGTCAAACTTGAGGATGGCAGGGAGACTCCACTGGTTGACAACACACTGTACAGACAACTAGTGGAGAGCTTGTTGTATCTCACACACTCTAGACCAGACCTCTCATATGCAGTTGGTGCAGTTTCTAGGTTCATGCAGGTGCTGCATGAGCTACATTGGAAAGATGCAATGCATATCCTTTGATACGTACAGGGCACCATCACCTTTGGGATTCATTATGCAGCAGACTCTACATTAGATCTCATCGGGTTTATTGATTCTGATTGGGCTGGTGATAGCATTGATCGCAAGTCCACATCTGGTTACTCACTCAGTCTTAGTTCTGGGCATATCTGTCGGTCGAGCGAGAAGAAATATGCCATTGCTCTATCTTCAGTCGAGACAAAGTACAAAGGGGTAGTTAACATAACCATTCAGGCTATGTGGCTACAACATTTTCTCATTGATCTGGGCATTCAATTTCATCGGTCAATCATCATCTGGTGTGACAACTAGAGCACTCTAAATTTATGCAAAGATCCAGTTCAGAGGTAGCAGACAAAGCACATCGATATCCACATGCACTATGTCTAGGAATTATTACACGAGGGGATCATCGACTTACAGTCCTGTCCTTCAGGAGAACAGACGACAAACATCTTCACCAAGACCTTCACTGAGAAGAAGTTCTATTCTCTGTGAAGTCATCTTGGAGTGAAGGGTGCAGTTTCCTAGCAACTGTAGTTCTTCTTTTTACATACGTTGTACCCTTAGAGGGGGGGGGTTCCCATGAGGTTTTCCCTCTTTCCTCGTTCTTTTGTATTTGGCTAACTAACATGGTCTCGTTGCTGGGACCCATTCTTTATTTTCACCATAGTGATGTTCACGGGGGGTGTTGGAGTTACTTCACACACATCTCGGATTTATTTTTCCTAAGTTGTTTCCTTGTTTATTAGTCATAATTAGTCATTATCCAGTCTCCTATATTTTAGGGGAGAATGTTCCACCTGAAGAATATTCTCTTTTAGTTGACACTTCAGTTTGACTAGTTGATTTGAGTTTATATGTTGCATTGGTTTCATCACCATGCAACACTGGGATCATCACCATGCTAATTCGACCTTGCCTTGGTCTTATCACCATACTATAACATTACCCTTGATTCCTTGAGTTAACTCCTCACTACTCTCTGTTCAGTCAGTTAATTGAAGACTAGTTGACTAGTTAACTCAACTAAGTGGCAGTTCACTCCTGTAAATGCCTGAGAGACTAGACTAGGTGGCAGTTCACTCCTATAATTGTTGGTGTGTGTCCAGATCACTCTAGACCACCACTATGGTGCATTGGTTCTCCCCCAGTGCGCACTCATTGAGTTATATAGAGTATATCATGTGTAAATTATTCATTATTCATAACGGTTAATGAGAATTCTTTCATTCTTTCTCTCCTTCTTCTTTCTCAAATTCTCTCTGCAAATGTGTGTATTCTTGTTTAGCTAGATCTATTATGTGCAGGTTCAACACATTTACACACAAGGTATAATTAATCTTCCCACTTGGACGATTTATCCATCGCATACATGCAAATCATGTCTTCAATTGCTTGATTTACTCTTTCAATATGCCCATCTATTTGCAGATGGTAAGCAACATTGAAACTCAGTTTGGTTCCCAAGCATTCAAAAATACTTTTCCAAAAATTCGAAGTGAACTTTGTATCACTATCTGATTCAATTGTCATGGGAATCCGTGCAACTTAAAAATTCCCTTAATGAAAATTTTGAAATCTTTGTTTCCTTATGAGTATACTTTATGGGAACAAAATGGGCCACTTTCATTAATTTATCAACTACAACCATGATAACATCACATTGCTTCATTGTTTTGGAAATCTCATAATAAATTCAATCGTTATTACTTTGCATTTCCATTTGGGAAGTGGAAAAGGTTGCAACAAATCTTCTAGGTGTTAATTCCCATCCTTGATCTACTGACATTTCAAGCATCTTGGAATTATTCAACAACACCCCTTTTAATTCCAGACCAAAAGTATTGCTTCCTTGTTGCAACAATAATTTTTTGGTATCTTGGATGACTAGAATATGGTATTTTATGGATTTCATCCATAATAATTGTCCCATATTTGTCGAGTTGGTAATATACATTATATTTTTGTAAATAAGAAGTCCATCACCACTTGGTTGATAGATTTCATAATTCCTCTTTATTTCCTCTTAATATGGTCCATCTCTCACTTGAATATAATGTTCATCAATAAAAAGGGACTCTACTGATGTTTTCTTCAAAATATATTTACAAATGTTGGTTACTACCACATGAATTTTCTTGCGAAGTGCATCTACAACCTTGTTTTCCTTCCCTTTTATGTGTTTTATTTCAAAATCAAAATTGTGGAGAAATTCGAACCATGTTTCTTACCTAAAATTCAAGTTTGGTTGGTCAAATATATACTTCAAGCTAATATCATATGTCATTAGCAAGAACAACCTGACCATCAAGCAATGTCACTAGATCTTCAATGTATGGACTACAACAACAAGTTCTAGGGCATGAGAAATATAATTTTTCTTAGTTTTTGACATGATAATTTAGTTTTCATGAGTCGCAACACACCATATGGTTATATTTCATAACAATTCCACCAATTTATTCCCTACATGCATCTATACACACAACAAGGTCTTTCTATGGATCTACAATCTTCAATATAGGTGCACTAATGAAAATATTTTTCAACCATTGACAACTTTCCACACATTATTGGGACCATTTGAACTTATTCCATTTATTTTGCAAAGAAGTTATTGGGCTTGTAATCTTGGAGAATCCATAAATGTATCTCCAATAATAACTAGCAAGACCTATGAAGGATATCACATCAATAACATTCTTTGCAAAAGGGATAATTCACTATGGCCTCAATCATTTTCGGATCCATACATACTCCTTGTGAGATAATGTGACCCAAATAATGAACATGTTTCTCATAGATGTTACATTTTTTGAGTTTTTTATCCATCTTGTGTTCTCTTAACACTTTCAAAACCATTAAAAATGATCCTCGTTCTCTTCTTCAAATTTCGAATAAATCATAGTATCATCAAGGAAAACAAGCAGAAACTTGTCCAAGTATTTATTCAAGACACTTTTTATGAGGCATATGAATGTAGTTGGTGCATTTATGAAATTGAATGATATAACTATATATTCACAATGACCATACCTTGTTCTAAAGATTGACTTGTGGATTTATTATTCCTTAATTATGACTTGAAAATATACCTTCTCATTTGGTCAAATACGACAACAATTCAAGGCAATAGAAAGTTGTTCTTTACTATTACTTTTTTTAGTTGTCTATAGTTAATAAATGTCTAGAGAGTTCCACATTTCTCTTTGAAAAATAAGAATATTTCTCCCCATGGGGATAAACTTATCCACCTGTATCGGTGCTCATTCTAAAAGGATCCTTACGAACTAGTGTAGTTCCAAGAGTAAGGTCAATTGAAAAATTAATATCTCTTTTTGGGAGTAGTATTGGTAAATCATCGAGAATACATATTTTAATTATTGTAATAAAGGATAGGCCTTGATATTTGGCCCTTTATACTCCAATGGTTCCAATACATAGGTTGTATACCATTGTCATCACTTTCTATAGAACTTATTTAGTTGCAAGGCTGAAATTTTCCTAATAGAGATCACCTTTGGAATACCTATCCTTCTTGAGTTTTCATGTTCACCAATGCAATAAAAGGTATTATTGTAGCAATCAATATTTATTCAATGTGCTTCCAACCAATCCACCAATGAGAACATCATATGAACCAAGTGGTAAGATGTTCAAGTTTTCTCATCTGAAGAGCCATTCAGTTCTAACAAACATCTCTCCACCAGTTCCCTGATTATTTTCTTGGTTCCAATGGTTAATTGAAATAACCATGACTTACTATTATTATGCTTCTTAAGACCCATGATTTGAACACTTTAGGAGGAATAGTACATACTGCATCATTGGCAATTGTAGCCTCCCAAATGTTTTGAACATTCTCAGTGTTCTCTTTTTGGTATGGAAATGTTTTTAGAAAAATAATCTTCCTCACATATCCAACATTAAATAGGATATCTTGGCCCCTTTCCCATTGATTCAACAATCTTAGTTCCCCTTCATGCTAGTTGATTATGTTGAAAATTCTTTGTCTGGTTTTTGTAGTGAGGCTTGAACATTTTCTTTGTTTCGTAAAGATTCTCCTTTTTCTCCTTCCATGCCCTGTGAATCTGTAGCTTGTTTATGTTATTCTCATAGAAATATTTATCCTTTCCAAATTCCTCATCAAAAGTCCCAAAATAATCAAATTCAATCTTCTCCTTGTAGAATTAAGGAAATCTATTTAAGAAGCAATGAATCTTCAACTTCTCATCTATGATGTCGTTAACATATCTAAACAACTACAAGAATTCATTTTCATATTCCTTTATGGTTATTTGTCCTAAATTTAATTCGTGGAATTCCTTGATTTTAACCTCACAATACTTGTGAGAGAGATACTTTTGCTAAAGTACTTCTTGAACTATTTCTAGACAATCTTTCTCTCACAATTTTTTTCACTTGTTTGATATGTTCCCGCTAAATTGATGCCCTGCAATCCTGATCCGTAAACGAGGGACTTATATCCCACTCACTTCACCAAGATGGATCGTTTTTGGAATTAAAGTTCTTTTTTTATATTGAGTGTAATACCCCTGGGATGAACCCCAATTGTAAATGTACATGTGTTTTATAGGTTGGTGAGACAAGATATTAGAGGCCAAAGTTATTTTTTTATTATTAGGTCAGAGAGCCTAGATGATAAAAGTCCAGTGAGCCTATCATTTTAATATGTAATCACTCATATTATTAATAAAATACATCATTATTGTAGACGAAGTCAAACAAAAGAGTACGAGGGGCTAGGAATCCATAAGAGGGAAAGGGGGATAAGGGCTTAAGGAAGAGGGGCTAATTCAAGGGAGATTAAGCCAAGAAATAAAATAATATTATTCCTAAAGTATTAAGTATTATAACATTACGTTATCCTAAGTTTCCAAGGGAAGGGAACATATTACAAGTGGGGAACAAGTTAGTTCCTTGTGTGCCAAGTGTCAAGTTGGGTGAATGCATATATAGTATTGAGAATTAGTGTAATTCTCATTCATTCTATATTTCATACTATGGCTTGAGAGTGGATTTATGGAACATGGGTGACCCTATAAATTCTTGGTTTTTTGGGTCTAAAGAGGGAGGTTCTCAGGCCTATGAGATTTGGGTTGAGGAAGCAGGTTTTCATGCATGTGACCATTGGGTTGAAGAGGCAGGTTGTTAGTCCTGTGAGAAGCATTGTGTTTCAAGTACCACAACACTCAGAGACTTCTTGGACAACCTATTTCGGAATCCTTGGAAGGGAAGTGGGAGAGTCAAAGGACTATTGAGAAGAGAAGGGATACACTTCCTGGGGTGGGACAGGTTGAGATGAATGAGAGGATTTTAGGTGGAACCGTTGCTATAGTTTATTCCATTGACCATTCCTTATTTGGATGAGTGTTTTTTACCTTAGTGGGAATGGTGAGAGAACCTTTTCCCTGGTGGAGTGAGAGCCCCAACTCATGGGTGACCCACTACTGAGAGTTTATGAGCAGTGAATTCTATGGTTGGGAGGAATGTTTGAAATCTGCATCCAGTCAGTGTTTTATAAACGATAAGTGTCTTATTGTGTTCTTATTTAATACTATGTGTTTAATCGAGTTAAATATGTCATGGGTTTTCCTGTATAATTATGCGTGTATATAATTCTTGTTAGTTTGCATCATTTTGTTCATATGCAAAGAAGTTTTTATTAATTAAATGGTATCAAAGAGTCATAATTTTGTGTGGCATGGCCCATATTGAGGATGGGGATGATAAAAAGTTCTATCAAAGATCTAGTTTCAACATTGGACGTGTAAGGGCCAAAGACATAGCACAAAATTGAGAATTCCAAAGTATGCATGCAAATCGTTTGATAGAATGTCGGAAGGGGATGTCTTCAATATGTTTGTTAAAATTACTCTTGTGAATTTTGGAGAAATTCACAGGAAATTTGAGAGGAATGAGCCCAAGAGTTAAAATTTTGAATTTTAATTGTTATTTGGGCATTTTTGGTCTTGTAAATCACCAAATTTCATAATTGCAGAGCACCATGGAAAAATTGGGAAAAATCCTCGATTTTTGCAATACAATCCATGGAGAATTCAACGTGGATTATTCAAATTTCAGGTGCATAGGTTAAATTTATGCTTATAGGGAAAAAATAGGTTGTAGCGAAGATAATTATAGATCTTCAATGGCAACCCGAGGATATAAATATGAAATTGGGTGTAATTAGAAATATTAAAAAATTTGAAAATTGGAAAAATTTGGGTATTTTTTCGTACAATGACGTCCATTTCAATTTTCACATGCAACTCTATGTGAATAATTATCAAATCTGAAAATTTCTTCCTAGTGATTTAACAGTACAATCCTAGTTGTTATCACTGAACAATTTTACAGTGAAAATTATTGACTGAAAACATATGCAGTGGATACACAAAGATCAAAGATGAATCATCAATACACATGAGACACAAATTTCAATTCATACTCTTGTTATCATCATAAATCCTGATGGAAAATAATCCCTCCCAAACAATACAACATCACCAAAATATTAGGACAACCACGTCCTCCAAAGTCACCAAAACTAAGAACAACCTTGTTCTCCAATAACCATACAAATCAGAAAATCAAACCTTAAAAATATTCTAGAAAACTCCTCTGACCACAAACTTGTTGCAGACCACCTGTAGGACCTACTAAGGTCACCTAATTTCATCCTATATATACCTAATCCTACCTAGAAGAACTTTTATGGATGTACATGACTATTCGTACAACAACCCGCATACGTACACCATTATTCCCACTGCAACCCACGTACATGCGAAAAACTTTATGGACCCTTCTATGACTCACTCCACTCATACAAATTATTCCTTCTACTATTTCCTCTCTCTCCCACATGTGTTGTGTGCTTTTCCCTACCAAGAACAAAAGATAGATAGTCCTCAACCATATGCTAGATTTTCCACCCTAGCATAATTTCCCTTTGCTGAAATCGCCAATCCTCCTAGCACATGTGAAAACTCACTTATGTTAGCTCCATCATGTATCCACACATTCTACATAATATGTAATGTCACAATGACCTCTCTCCTTTATACACAATCCTTATTGGTATTCATAGAATACCCTTCACAAGTCAACATCAAATTAGGATTTTCTTGTGGGTTTGAAGCCCCAACAAAATCCCACAAATCCCATCACCAAACCCATGAAGTACCCACTCAAATACAAGGGGGTTTTCACCAAACCATAAGTTTTATGTGGTGCTCACGATGATTCCCACATTCCCAACAACTAGGTTTATGTGAGAATACTTTCTCGAAGCTACAAAAATCAACACTCCCTCTTAGTGAGGAAGGTATCATCACCACACTCCACAAGTGGCAATACCTCCCTATTCTACAAACCCATAGACACTCCTTAGTGAGGGAGGAATTCCATCCTCCATCATCACCTGGAAGTAGATGTTTCTCTCATACTATATCCTCTACCACAACTATGTTTAAAGGACAAAATGATGCACCGTCAACTGGAAGGTCAAATCTAGACCGAGGTTGTCTAGTTAAACCAAGCCATTTGGAATGAAATGACTTGACGGATTTAATGGCTCTATTGACCAACTAAAGTCCTAAAAATGATAAAAGAAATAAACTAATCTAAGGCTATGATACTAAGAATATAAGTTTACTAAATGTAGATGTTCAAATAGAAGCATAAATATGTACAAATTATTATAGACAGTCTATATATAACTTGCAAGGTTTACTGGAAAACTTGCGAAATGAAAGTTCATGAAAGTGTTTCTAAATTAAATAAAGAAAGCACATACCTTTACAGTTTTATTTTTGAATATTAAAAGATCTAAAACTAATGAATGTTGAGAAAATATAATTGAAATAAGAATACATAAAAATTCAAAGCTAATTCATGTTGTCCTTATTTCATTAATAAATAGAAAGAAAATGAACTAATCTGTAACTAATTGACTAGGCTAATTTTTTCTTCATGTGTCATTCAATCTCCTAACTATCCTACATGTAAGGGAAACCTATGACAAAACAATGCTAATACTCTGAGAAGAAATTCAAAGGTGTATTGAAATGTGAATATAGCAACAGAATGATAAATGCAAAGATCTGGTGACCTTATGATAATCAATACTTATCAAGAGAGGAAACTCACTTTCAAGCACTAATATAATCCATCATTTAATACCAAGAATAAATCAATAATTATCAAATGGTATATTGATCACATATACTAAATGGAATAAAAAAATATAGACATCATCTGAATATTAAATGATATGAAACAACATATGACAATGAGACTAAAGCTACATCAAACATAATAATATTTCATAAAACCAAGATAATAAAGAACACAAGGGAATGAGCATCACACAAGTCTAAATCCAATGGTAGATAGCTTTTCCGTATAAGTTCTCCGAGTCATATTTCCATAATGTATCCCATCCAAATATACTTCACTATTAACAGTGATCACTATTTAAACTAGTTTTGGATTCACAACTCTTATCGTGCAAGATAGAGTGTAATCCCCCCAAAAAATAGATTCATTTTTAAAAAATTAGTACAACTGGAAACCACCCCTGTACAACGGAGTTTTTCAAAATAAAATATAAAAACTACTAAATAATAGAGCGTATGATCCAAGATGTTTTCTCTGTGCAATCAACATCATAATCATCAATTTCTTATGGATACCAAAACAGATTTGATATTCAGGAAACAATGCTAACTATTATTCAAAAAATAGACTGTCTACAAAATCATAGATTCTTTAGCTGGTCTTATTATTAACAAAAAAAAAAAAAAACTAAATATTCCTATTTTGACTTTCATAAAAATAAAATAAAATCAAACAAAATCACTTCTACCATTTAGAAATTAGAATGAGAAGGATCAGATAGTTTTTCAATTAATGATTTCATTGAACTAAATTCTTGTATATTTTGAGTCTCTTATTTGCTCGTTTTGCGCATCAATTCTTGGTTTTCCTATTTGAGTAAAGCATTTCAAGCTACCAAACATTTTACCTATGCCCAAAATAACAGAAAATCCCTAAAATAGCATTTTTGAAGAAAGAATATGGACCGTCGGATCATGGGACACGTGGCAAGAGGACAATGTTTTAGCTGACTCACACATAGGAAAAGCCAAGAGCACAGTTGAGAGAAATCTCGACTTGATCACGACCGTTTGATCATGAAAGGATGTGAGTTGTCGATCTGAGACATTGATATGTCAGGGCTTTGGGAGTTTGGAGAGTGAGCTGAATAACATTGGGAAATCTCGATACATGAAATCGTGATTCGATCTCGACCATTGGATCATGGAAGGATGTGAGCCATCGATCTAAAGTGTTTTATATCGAGGATTTGGGGATCAGGGAAATAGAGGTGAATCACATCGGGAAATCCTGATACATGAAATCTCGATTCGATCTCGACCGTTGGATCACGAAAGGATGTGAGTCGTTGATCTGAAGTGTTTTATATCGCGGTTTCGAGGATCAGGGAAACAGAGGTGAATAACATCAGGAAATATTGATATGAAAAATCCTGATTCGATCTCAACCATTGGATCATGGAAGGATGTGAGCCTTCAATCTGAGACAATGATATCTTAGGGTTTCAGGAGTTGGGAGAGTGAGGTGAATAACACTGGGAAATCCAGATACGCGAAATCGCGATTCGATCTTGACCATTGGATCACAGAAGGATGTGAGCTATCGATCTAAAGTTTTTTATATCGGGGTTTTGAGGATCGGGGAAATAGAAGTGAATCACATAGGGAAATCCTGATACGTGAAATCCTGATTTGATCTCAACCATTGGATCATAGAAGGATGTGAGCCACCGATCTGAGACACTGATATATCGGGGTTTCGGGAGTCGGGAGAGTGAGGTGACTAACTCTGGGAAATCCCGATACACGAAATCGCGATTCAATCTCAACCATTGGATCACGAAAGGATGTGAGTCGTCGATCTGAAGTGTTTTATATCGGGGGTACGGGGATCAGAGAAGTCAAGGTTGGATTGCATGGAAATAACCGATACGCGAAATCCCAAAACAACTTTTGGGTTAAGCCATGGGTTTTGTGCGTTTATACACTTCAAGGAATCGACTAAGTCATGAGACCCATAACACATAAAGATTGTGGTGGTAATTTAATTAATGAAATCATAAAACTTGAATCTTAGAAACATACATATACCTTCAAAGTGAAAATCTTAGGTAGAAGATATAAAGCCTAAAACAATTTTTTATTTAAATTCAATCTTACAGTCATGAACAAAACAAACGAAAATCCAACAAAAATCTCATAAGATAAATTTAGCTCAATAATGGCCAAGAAGCTGAGAAACATGCATGTTCATAAATTTAAGGAGGTGGTAGCTATAGAAAGGTATAATCCTTTTGTGGCGATTTTAATTATGATAAAACATTAACAGGATTATTGGTTGCCAACAATGACGACATACTGGGTGAAGCACTTATCTCTGTATCATCAAAAAAATTGTGTTAGGGCTTCAGATGAAATGAATTTTCATAAACAGTTAACAACAAACCAATCATTTTGATTATAACTCAGAAATAATTCATTTAGCATCAAATGTTCTTTTTTTCAAACAAATTCCATCTGGTATCTGATTTAGATTTCAAGTGTAGTGGTGTTTATGATTTTGACTTCGATACTGTTGACAGCGTCGTTGCTGCCAACAAACGTCCATAGCCTCAGCAGGGATGCCATTTAACCCACTCTAGTACCTTTATCCTATCCAAGATTTGTCCATTCACAATAATGAACATTTTTCACACTTGATCAAATTAAAAGACACATCTAAGGATCTTCTTAAACCCAACATTGCTTTGCTTCCAGCAGGCCTGTTCAGTACCCCGGTGAAGTTTCCTTGGTATCATGCATGCATTTACTCATTTCCATCATACATGTTCAGTGTCCCGGCGGGTTTACAAACACTTACCACACCTTACAGTGCTTTCAACCCTTTATAATTTTTTTATAATTTCCAAAACTTCCTGATATTCAAGAGGGCAGGGTGATACTGAAAATCCTAAAGTTTGAAATGAAAATTTTGATCATTTACAAATTATTTTACTATTTTGATGACCTTCATCATGATTTGGACACTTAGATTTCTTGTTAAGAAACCATATCGAGGATGGGAAGGTACGGTTGAGTTGTTTTCTTTAAAACATGGACATCACTAGAAGTTTGTTAAGGATGATCGTGTCTTCTTGTAATTTTAATGAGAAACTAGAAACATTGATTTTAAACAGAAAATTACTTCTGTTATTCTGAGTATTAGCACATACTTCCTAGGTGCTAAGAAAATTATCAATTGTTTCTATAGAACAAGAGTTATGATTCCCTTCAAAAAATGAAATGGCGATTCAGACATAATTATTCAGAAAACAAATCAAAATCAAGTAAAATGAAAAGAACCAAAATAAAAAACAAAAAAGGAAATTAAAAATATTCACAAGAGGGTGGATCTGAAATCATCAAATGAAATATCTCTTGAGAGAGACTAAAAGAAAAAGAGAAAAAACCTTATTAATATGAGTGCAGTCCTACTCGTGGCACCTTGGGTTAGGGTAGAATTGACAATTCATATTTACTTATCTCTTTACTTTTCATTTAAAATTTTCATGATGATACTACATTTTTGAAAA